>RBNI01001473.1:0-22277 GCA_003990745.1 Jimgerdemannia flammicorona | reverse complement strand
CCCCCCTACCCCTTCTCGATGAAAGACCACTTTATCCAATACCATTTCCACCTGCCCTCTACTCTGTCCACAGATCCCTTCCACCAGATGGTGATGTCACCCCCCTTGGGGACTCCATCCAACCCACCACCTAGTCAGTAGATCCCCCACCAACTCCTCCCACCTCAACAACTTCTCCTGTATCCCTATCTGTCACCCCTCCTCAAAAACAAAGAGCCAATGTCCAGCCAACTCCACCCACACTGCTATAACCCACCCTACAGTGAGCCACTCATTGCTGATACCTCCCATCAGTCTAGATTCCAAATCCTCCCAGTGACCTCTCTCTCCATCCAATCTCCATTTGACACCCAGTCTATCTTCTATAGCTATCCAAAAGTCCCCCAGAACCTCATACTCTCTCAGCCAATGTTTCGGCATCTGCGCAAATCCCCCAGCTTGCCCTACATTATAACACTCCTCACAATCCAGTCAATCACCATTCACCAGATGTCCAGCATGGAAATTTAACATAACATTTCTCCACAGCATCTGCCACCACACTACTCAGAACTTGGGAGGAAGCCACCTCTTCACCTCAGCACTCCAAGACCAGATTCCTGCCCAGTCCCACTCCTCACCAATCCTCACCACCTGCCAACTACTTGGCCAAAGATCCTGACCAAGTCCCTGCTGACACTCCACTCCATCTCTAAGATCAAACTCAGCAAGTAGAACTCCTCCTAGAAGCAGATGGTCCCATTTCCACATAGCTGGACCCCACATTATCTCCCTCTCATTACCATGCCAGCGCAGGCCTATCTGGTGCACTCCATCCACCACTCCCCACCAGAAGCCCTTAAACCATAGCCATTGGCTTCCATTCAGACCCACCAAAGAGAGTAGATCTCCTGAGGACCCCTGGGGGGAGAATCTCATCTCCCATACCTTCTACATCAGTGGTACCCAACCTCCACCCTGTAGATCAATAGCTCTTCTCAACCACCAAGCTCGCAGACAGTGTAGTCACTTAGAGAAATCAACAAGGCCAAGGCCTCCCCTAAGCACCAGCTCCACAAGGGTATCCCAACTAATCTGGGCCCTTCTCCCAGCCCAAATCCAATCCCTAGCTAGTTTTGTCAACCTCTTCACCACCCAGATGGAAAAGTCCAAGTGGTATGCTACATACCATAGCTTGGGGAACCAGTAAACATTCAGAATCACCACCTGCCCCACCAGGGAGATGTGATGACCCCCCCAACCTTTTAGCGCCTCCCCCCAAATGACCACCCTCCTCTCTCACCATATCCATGACAGGACTGATCCATATACAGACAGAAAGATACCTAGATACTGCACCACCTCTCCTGTAGAGACAATTGTTCCAATGATGTCCCCTCCCACTAGCCCATTCCCCAACACCATTGTCTCATACTTATACCAGTTGAGTTTTGCTCCAGAGTGTGCCTCATACCATTCTACTGTTTCCTGAAGAGCCTTAACATCTGCTACCAATCCAAGTCCAACCACCATATCATCTGCAAAGGCCCCCACTTTCCACTCCACACCATATACAGAGAGCCCAGCCACCTTTCTATGAATCCTATCCATTAAAGGTTCCAGGAAAAGGGTATAAAGAATAGGAGACAGCGGGTCTCCTTGGGGAACTCCTCTCTCCAAGGGAAATGCCAAACCCCTGTAATCATTACACATCAGTGCCGCTTGACTCCCCTCCAACAGATTCAACATAGACTTCTGAAACTGTGGTGGAACACCAATACCTTGCCCAGCCAAACCTGCCAAACATGATCGTAGGCCTTCTCTTGGTCCAAAAAAACCAGTCTACTATCCAGTCCACAAGCCTGGGCCCCTTCAATAATGCCATACACCCAGGCAGTCCCATCTCTGATAAGTCTACCTCCTACAAAGCCCTGCTGCTCCTCACCCAGTACCTGTTGGGCAACCTTCTGTAGCCTTGCAACAATCACCTTAGTCACCAACTTCCGGTCCATATCCAGAAGCATGATTGGCCTCCAGTTCTTCCAATCCTCATGCCTGTCCTTGTCTTTGTACAAAAGGGCCACCAGCCCTAAATCCTGCTCTCCAACCCACATACCATTTAGAAGAACATGGTCACAGAGAGCAGCTATCTCTCCTAGCACTTCAGGGACTTTGGCCATTTTCTTCCAGAAGTCCCATGGTAACCCATCCTCCCCTGGCACTGTCTCAAGCTTAGTTGCTGCCAGGACTCCTTGGATCTCCTCCTCTTGGACTGGTAAGATCAAGTCACCCAGTCCCTCCACCTGTGGCAGCTCCCATTCCTCCAGTGTGTCACTAATTGCCTCTGCATCAGCATCCTCTTTTTCCTCACTCCACAGACTCTGCCATTTCTCCTTCAATACCCCCAGGATCTGTTGCATGCTATGCACCAACTCCTCCTCAGCATTAAGGACTCCATCCCACTGATGTCTCACTCTCCTAGCTTTGAGGAGCCTAGACAAGTATCTAGTAGGCTGCTCTCCCTCCTCAAGCCCCTGCCACTGTAGTCTGGCAGCCATTCCTTGCATATGAGTCTCCTCCTCCTCTCTTAACACCTGTTGCAGTTCCACTACCTCCAATTTTGCCCACTCTAATCTCCAATCCTCCACCTCACCAGAAGTAAGCAAATCAGCCCACTCCAACTGCAATCTCCTCAGCCTATCTGAAGCACATCTTATGTACTTCCTCCTCTATCTCCCAGCCTCTCTACCAGCTCCTCCCCAATAGACCCTCACAGCCTCCTTTACCCTCATCCAATAGACACCCACAGACAAACCCTCCTGCCTCTAGAGAGGAACCTTCACCTGGATGTCCTCTACCCATGAGTTCCACAACTCCTTCTCAGCCAGCAGAGAGGAGTTAAGGCACCAATGTCCAGGTCCATCTCCACTCCCCCCCAAACTGCCCCTGCCCTAACAGTCCCCAGTGATCAGACCATGGATACTACTCTACCTCCAAAGTCTTCCAAATATCAGCACCCCAACATTCTGCTGTCAGAATCCAGTCAATCCGTGTCCCTAAACCATTCACCCAGTGTGTATAGACCCTGGTATTGCCCCATTGCATTCTGCCCATATCCCCTAAGGAGCCAAGATTCTCCACCTCCTCCCATACATCCAGACCACCACTTCTCCCACCGGCATTCCTCTCTCTGTCAGTTCTATCTAATTGTGGATCCTGAACCATATTAAAATCACCACCCAGAATATCAACACCTTCCTCCAAGAAGACACCCTCCTCCAGCAGCCCCTTAATCCATGCAATCCTTTCACCTTGCACCGCAGGGCAGTAGCAGGAGCCAACTCTTACTGAATCCCACCCTGGCCAATGCCATTCTCCTCAGACCAAGTGGTCACCCCAGTTCCTGATTCCCTCTAAGTCTCCTCTACCCTTCTTCACCAGAATTGCCACTCTGCCAAACCAAGCTGTAGCCCCACCCCAGTCCCTGGTCCACTCCACCTGATCATCCTCATCCTCACACCTTACATCCTGCAGTAAAAAGAGATCAGTCTCTAATCCCTTGAGCCAAGTAAAAATATTCCTTCACCACCCAGAACCCTGTAACCCATTCACATTCAGTGAGAAAATGTTAGTTGTACTGTTCATAGTGAATAATGTTATATGATGATCTTATCCTCTACAAATCCGCATTCAACTCCTCCTACTCCAAGTCCAAGTTACATTCTGCTGCTAGTTCCTTCTTTTCAGCTTCCTGAGCCTCCAACCCTCCCAGAAGTTCCGCCATTGCCCCATCCTCTTTCTCCTCAAAGTCCTCATGATACTCTAGACAGGCCTCCTGCCAGAACTGCAAACTATGACACTCTGCCCAGCAGTAGGCAGCCCTCTCACCAGTAACTCTCACCAGCTCTGCCTTCCATACCTCATCCACCTCATATCTCTCCTCCTCCAGGAAGATCGCAAGAATCTCCATCTTCAGTGCCTCCACTACCCCATTGCTATGCAGGATCCATTCCCAATGCTCCTCAGGCATCACATGCAGGTCCACTTCTTCCAACATCTCAGCCACAAGGTTATCCATCACCTTGCTCATCTACAGCAAGTTCCCCACCTCTTTCCCTCCAGGCATCCCCGGCTGCCCTATATCTAGCATCATGGTATCTGCTCCTACACTGGCAGCCTCATCCCACTCCTCCTCTGGGACATCCACCAGCTCATCCTCACCAACTGCCACCACCTGACCCCCTTTCGTCACATCGGGGACCCCAAAGTGAACTCACTGGGCCCCCTCCATCAGCACATCCTCTTCCACCCCTCTCTTTGCAACTGGGCCCCTCCTGATGAGAGGTGGGGGGGTGCCATCCAACTCCTGCTCCCAGACCTTAAAAGTACCATCTGTATAGGGGTCCTTGCTCAGTATCTTCCCAACCTCCTCCCTGTTCACCTCCACCTCCCCTCCTTCTTTACTAGCCCAGACACTAGCTTTGGCACCTCCAGACTCCTCATCCCTATCTACCTTCTTCTTCAGCCCTCCTTTCATACTGGCCAAAAGCTCCCTCTGCCTCAAACATCCCTGGACCCGCTCCCACTGCCTCTTGTCCATGTGGATATGTTTCCCCCCCACAATCTCCAAATGTGTTGATGCCTCAAAGAGCTTCCAGGCCTTTACCCACTGTTCAACTGCTCCACTCAACTCCTCCAAAGCGTCCAACAAGTCTTCCTCCTCCTCTTCACTCCCCTTCACCCTCGATATCTTACAGACAAATACCCCCCACATCAACACCGAGGGCCAGTCACTTGCCTTCCCTGTGGCCTTCCTCCCTGCCAGCCTAATTCTGACATTGACATCGCCTGTCCTGATCACAGTCCCCTCTCACACCTGGAAGCTGATATCCACTATGTTGCCATACTCCACCATCACCTCCTCTACCCTCCTCCTAGTCTCCATCTTTGTCACCATAGGCACCCTCTTCACTATCAACTGCACCACCCTGGGATCCCACCTAAGGCAGCATACCATAGGAACCACCACTTCCCTGACCACCACTTCAGTCTTCAGTGCCTCATCCAGTGGGCCTGCCTCCTCAAAGCCCACCTCAACTCCCTCCAACCCCTTCAGAAATTTCACCAAAGCTGCCTCAGCCACCTGCTGCAAGACAAGCCCTAGGACCATCCTCACAGTCACCACCAAGCCTCGGAAATACAAAGTAGCTGCAAACTCTGAGATCGACTTCTTGAGTAATGGCACCACCACCAGCCCTGTCACACCATCAGCCAGGTCCCCCTTCTGCTTTGGGCCCATCTGCCCAGCCCCACTATCAGCCATCACATCTGGATTTTTTGCCAGATTCCTAGTCATATCACTATCAGCAGTCCCCTCACTACTCCCAGTAGCCACCCCACCAGCCCTATCACTTACCAGCTGAGAACCAGTACCTCCCCCAATCTTCTGCTTTCTCTTTTATTAAAATATGTAGGTTACAACTCGATATATATAGTGGCACAGCCTTCCTTGACTACGTCATCATGTAAACGTCACTAATGGCAATGCGTAAAAGTGCGTAAGAATTAGCAATAAACACTTTGCTTCTCTCTCCAAAGTCCACATTCCACAACAGGTTATGAGCTCTGGTTAGTGGCTATACATCCCTCTTATACATATGCTACACTACACTACACAATGGCTACTAGTTCAAGCAGTGCTAGCAGTGCGCCGCCAAGTTCTGGTAACACGAATACAAACATAGCCAGAACAGGTTTTGCTTCCATGACGACGAATATTCCAGTAGTGGTGCCAACATTAATGGTAAAGAGGATGATTCCTGTCTTTGATGGTAAGGACTATGCCATATGGGCATATCATATGAAGAATCTCCTTGAAGAATGTGGTTTGGAGGACTACTGGAAGCCACAGGCGTAAGTAACAATATACAACACCGCAAAAGATCACAAAGTACTAAGGGAGATTATGTTCACCCTTTCGAACATGCAAATGAAGCTGGTAATCAATGCTACGACAGCAAATGAAGTCTGGGAGATTTTATGCAATCACTATCAACAGGTATCCGCATCAAACAGATTCCACTTAAAGGCGCAACTATTCAATCTTCAAATTAAGTCCAAGGAGAGCATCCACAACTACGCCAATCGAGTTGACGAGCTGGCGAATCAAGTGAATTCCCTTACATCTACACTGGCGGACACCATCAAGGATGAAGACAAGGTCCTGGCTCTTATACGAGGCCTTCCTGAAGCATACAATATGGTTGTCGCTGCTATGAGGGAGTCCGGCAAATTATCAGATTATAAGCACGTCATCACAAGCCTTTTAAATGAGAAAACAAGGCTAGGCAGCAACAACGCCAATGAGGAATACGACGAGGAGAAAGCATTCTACGGCGGAGCATGTGGACAAGGCAAAGGTAAGCCGAACAAAGGTCGAGGCCAGCAATGTGAGAAATTCAACGGTAAATGCTTTTACTGTAATAAGCGTGGACATCATGAGCAGGACTACAACCGCAAGAAGAAGGAAAAGGGTGGCCAACAGCAAGGACAATGGCAGGCAAACACGGTGGATGCCAACAATGAAAACAGCGGTGGCAGAGGTCTATTCTTCGCAGAAGTGGCGACCTATCCATATGCAGAAACCATTGAAATAGGAGGAAATTCGGAACCAACTGCCAGTTCCACCAATGCCAGTTGCAGATGCAATTCCACCAGTTCGACATCTATAAATCCTGATCAACAAAACACTTTTCAGCAGCAAAAAATGGTGACGTCAATGTCGGTGCCAGCACAAATGTAAGCTATACGCCGAACAGCACTTATGCATACAGCGAAGAGGTCTGATTCATGGATTCGAGTGCAACACAGCATATGATGGCTCACCGGGAGTGGTTCTCTATGTACAAGAAGTTCGAGCATCCCATACCTATCAAGCTAGGTGACAATAATGACATTTATGCTCAAGGGAAAGGCAACGTAGGCATACATCTATATGAAAATGTTGATGAACCTTCAGGCACCTTTGTGGATGTACTATACGTTCCAGATATAGGCAAGAACCTCTTCTCAATAGGCCGGATGATGGCTCACGGGAACAGAGGAGTAAATATATGCCTAAATGGTGTAACGGTAATCAATCTGAAGAACAATAATGAGTTAATGTATATATCGAAAAAGGGGAATCTATACGTAATCAATGGCATGCTGAGTGGTGCTACATCCGTATATTCTGCAACTATGACAGGAGAGGATTTCTGGCATATAATACATGAATGCTTAGGACATATTGGTAAAACGAGTCTCGAACAGATGGTAAGGAGCAAGTCCGTGTATGGTTTACCGGACTATACGCCACTGGATTTCTTTTGCAATGGATGCACAGCAAACAAGGCTTCCCAGCAACCTTTTCAGAAATGAATGAAGCGAGCAGTTGGCATTCTCGATTTGATTCATATGGATATTTGTGGCCCCATGCAAATGGCATCACACTTTGGGAAGAAGTATTTTATTACATTCATTGATGATTATACATGCAAAGTCCATGTATATCTCATTGTGGGGAAAAATGAGGTATTTAACAAATTCCAGGAATTCAAGGCAGCCATGGAGAATGAGACGGGATGTAGAATATGAACCCTATACTCAGATAATGGCAAAGAATACGTCAACAAAGGTTTCAGACACTTCTTGAAGAAGAATGGTATACAGTACTCTACGACAGCCCCTTATACACCTCAGCAAAATGGCATGGTGGAACAATTCAATCGAATAGTAGTGGAAATGGCTAGAATGATGATGAATACAGCTGGCTTACCGAAGTCCTTTTGGGCAGAAGCGGTGAATATGGTGGCATATATTCGAAATCGTTGTTTCTCTTAAGCTCTAAGTAAGGATCCTGGCAAGCAATCCAGGAATGACAGCAATCTTACCCCTGAGGAATTATGGAATAGATCCAAGCCTGACATTTCACACTTATACATATTCGGAAGCAAGACATACGTTCTGGACAAAGGTGGCAACCAAGGCAAGTTCGAACCTAAGGCAGATAAGCATATATTCCTTGGATATGATGGAGCGGGATACAGACTTTGGAATTCGCAGAAACAACATATGATCATTTCACATGACATATAGTTCAAAGAGACTAAGCAGGAAATTTATGTGGAAATTCCTATCTCAAATCCAACAGTGAATTTGATGGTACAGCCAGCGATATCTACGCCAACTGCAAAGGCTAGCAGAATAACATCTATACCCAGAACGACACTGAAGACTATGCCAAAGACATCCTTGGGACCTATGCCAGTGAAAACACAATCCATTCAAATGGAAATGAAGTTGCAAGAACCAAGGATAATGGAAATTATGGATGAGGATGATGAAGAGGATACCTTTCCAAAGGGTAAGAAGAAGTGCAAATCTGGGATGGATAATGAAATCCAAGCAGATCTGGGAAATTACTAGAACCCACCCAAGTTATCTCATTGCAAACAATATCATGTGAACTATGCCTGTGAATGCGCTTACATAGCAATGACTGGTGAGCCAGCACACTACGACGAAGCCATTCATTTGAATGATAAAAAGGAGTGGAGAAGGGCTATGGACGAGGAGTACAGTTCACTCATCGAAAATAACACTTAGGATCTAGTAAGCCTTCCAGCAGAGCGACAAGCTATAGGATCGAAGTGGGTCTACAAGATTAAGTGTAAGGCTAACGGCAATGTAGAATGGTATAAGGCTCGATTTGTAGCAAAGGGGTACTTGCAAGGCTATGGCGTAGACTATGATGAGACATTTTCCCCAGTATTTAAGTTGACTTTGCTTAGAATACTTCTTGTGATCGGAGCCAAGTACAACTATGAAATACACCAAATAGACATAAAGACAGCATTCTTGAATGGTGATGTAGATATGGAGTTATACGTATGACAACCACAAGGATACGAACTATACGACAATGACAGAAACAAGCTTGTATGTAAATTACGCAAAGGGCTCTACAGAATCAAGCAAGCGGTAAGGTTGTAGAATCGAAAGATTGATGGATATCTCCTAGACAACGGATTCAAGCGTTGTGAAGCCGATCCATGCATATATACCCGACATATATCCTCAGAAACAGTATATCTGGGAATTTGGGTTGACGATATTATTTTAGTTAGAATGGCAAGTGAAATCAATGACATAAAGACTACACTATGCCAGGAATTCAAAATGACGGACTTAGGCGAAGTGTCCTATCTCCTTGGAATATCGATTACACGTAACAGACGCGAGCGCACTATATACCTAACGCAAGTCACATACATTCGAAATATTCTCGAGCGATTCGGGATGAGTGAATGCAAACCAGTTGGGACACTTATGGAAACATTCGTGAAACTAAAGAAGTCTGACACTACGCCTGAGGGAAATGACATCTCCTATCCACAAGCTGTGGGATCCCTCATATATCTTATGCAAGGAACAAGACCTGATATCTCTTTTGTGGTAAACAAAGTGGTACAGTATTCTTCATGCTACAATAATAGCCATTGGATAGCAATCAAGCGAATTTTCAGGTACATCAAAGGAACCGCGGACTATATGCTCAGTTTGGGCAGTGATAATGGGCAAAGCGGGAGTACTATATGCTTATTCGGTTCTTGTGATGCTGATTGGGCCAGCAACTTAGATGACAGAAGGTCTATGACTGGATACATCTTTAAAGTAAACAACAGAGCCATTTTATAGCAAACGCATAAGCAACCTTCAGTGGTAACATCCTCTATGTAAGTGGAATATCAAGCATTGTCAATGGCAACAAAGGAGGCTATCTGGCTTCGAGAACTGTTAAAGGAGCTGGGATATGAGCAACGGCACTCTACGCTACTCCAGTAAGATAACCAATCAATGATTACTTTGGCAAAGAACCCTATACATCACACCAGAATGAAACACATTGACATACAGCATCATTTCATATGTGAATGCATGGAAAATGGCACTATACAACTTGAATACACCCCAACAGAATATATGATGGCAGATTTATTGACTAAAGCCCTTCTAAAGGCAAAGTTTGACTTATGCGTGCAAGGAATGGGTATTACGGGACTCTATGCTGGTAATTAAGGACAATTCGGGATGAGATAGGATAATAGAATGACAGCAAGCTTCTTTAACATTGATCGCTATATTGCAGATTTCTACCAACATTGCTCATCTACGAATGTTCACATCTCTACTTTTCAACCTATTTTTCGAGCTTTAAGCAGGCAATTCAAATGTTTTTCAGTTTCTAGATAGCAGTCTGAACATTACAGCGAGATTTGCAGTAGTTATAGCTTAGTATTGCAGTTTGGGAATTTGTATATCTTGTTGAGCAGGAGTATTGAAATATGTAGGTTACAACTCGATATATATAGTGGCGCAGCCTTCCTTGACTACGTCATCATGTAAACATCACTAATGGCAATGTGTAAAAGTGCGTAAGAATTAGCAATAAACACTTTGCTTCTCTCTCCAAAGTCCACATTCTACAACACCTTTCCCCCCACCTGCCTACCCCAAGACCCCACTAGCCAACCACCATCTCTCAGCATGTCTGCAAAGCTCCTCCCTGTCTGCCCTCCAGCCCTACCACTAGTGCCACTTCTACTGCCAGAGCTGCTCTGCCCACTTGGACCTCCGAAAGACCCCATCTCTAGTTCATACCCTCTCCTAACATGCTGCTAGTTGAAGGCCCCAGGTCCACCTAACCTAGTACGCATATCTACTTGCTTGCTGGATGACATTGCCTTAGTACCTTTCTCTAATAAATGACTTGAAAGTGTGTTGTGAAAGTGTGTATAATGTGAATTGTAGCAGAGAAAGGTGCCCAGTTGGTCATCATTGCTCATCTCATATGTCATATGATCTTCTTGTACTCCGATCTGGTGGCTTGCAAGAAAAGACTGTCTCCTGTACTGATGTCATCATTCTGAAGTCACTGTTACATCTTCCTTCTAAATAAGGATCTTCTTAAGCATCCTTATTTATTGGTCCAGTTCTGAAAGATTTACTGATCCCATAACCTCTGGCAAGGGGTCGAAATGTGGTATTTATGGGCTAGCATCTTCTCTTTGTATTTTGGCATGATGGTGAAGAGTTGTTCTCTTCATATAGAGCAAGAGCCTGATCTGATCTTGATCAATCAGTTGATGGTTTGAACTCCTCTGGCTTCGAAAGTCTCATAGATGAGTAGTTGCTGATACCATATCTCTTAGAGAATGGTCCAGACAGATAGCCTACTGATCACAGGACATACTGTTACAATTCATAGACTAGAATCTTATAGGTGGTCATCACATTTTACTTCTCTTGTATAGGTTTGTGATACTTCTTGAGTCTGTTCCTATATACTGTGGTAGGCAGTATGGTCTCTGAGATTTTTCTAAGCCAGAAGATAGTTCTCTTGATATCTTGCATATAGAAGGGTCCTTCCCATTTGGGCTCCAGTTTTCGTAACCATGAGGCTTCTACCATATTTCGATATAGTAGGACCTTTTCTCCAATTCGGATGAGTTCTAGAGTCTTGTGATTCTTTTCTGTATTCTTTCTTATCAGTGCTTGTGACTTGATAATGTAATCTTCAGCCCTCTTCCTGATTTGGTGTAGCCTCCAGATTTCTGCATCAACCCATCTCCAAGTTAGGTCTAGATTTATAGCTGAGGTTCCATTAGAATCTTCTTCTCTGAAGAGCAGTTCTCTTGGGGTAAAGTGTGTGCTCTATGACCATATGTCTCATAGGACAGAGAGGGCAGTTGGGAGATAGTTATCCCAATTTTTATATGTCTCTGAGATCTTCACCAAGATGTTCTTGAGGATCTTGTTGGTTCTCTCTATCTGTCCATTTCCTTGTAGGTGGTATGTGGTGGTCTTGATGTGCTAGATCTTGTATTTCTGATACATTATCTCATGGAATCTATTAACAAATTCTGTGCCATGGTCTGTTGTGATTTGCTTTGGTGTCTTGTAGTGGCAGATTATTTCTTAGTGCAGGAAGTTGGCTATAGAGAGGGCATTGGCTTCTTGTAATGCTCCTGCCTCTATCCATTTGGTGAAGAAGTCTACAATAACTATAATATAGCAGTTTCCTGATAGTGTTACTGGTTGTGGCCCAATGATATTCATTACAATGTAGTGGAAGGGGATAGACTCAATTTTTGATGACCTGGGTACCTGGTCTTGCTGATCTTATTTCTGTTTTTGGTACTTATCACACCCTTTGACAAATTGGTACAGGTCTTCTTCCATCTTGGGCCACTACATAGTTCTTCTTGCCTTGTTGTATGTGTTGGTTCCTTCTAAGTGTCCTTGCTCATGTACTTCCTTCATTACTTGATACTTCTTATGTTCAAGTATTACTAGCTTTCCTCCTTTTCTAAATATAATGTTGTCTAGTTCAAACTGTTTCCAAGTCTGGTTGATGATGGTGATTGTCCAGGGTATGAGGTGGTTGGACATCTTCCATTGCCCAAGGTAGCTGATTAATCCATAGTATAGCTCCTTACTCATGTTGAATAGTCTTGATGGGGGTGTTTTGAGGTGTTCTTGAGTATATCGGCATTGGTATTGGTTCTTCCTGAGCAGTGCTTGACAGTACAGTTATACTCTTATAGCCTGTAGATCCATCTGGCATATATTCCTTTAGGGTTCAGTGTGTGGAATAGCCAGGCAAGAGCAGAATGGTCTGTTTGAATGGTGAAGTATTTCCTGGCTAGGTAGTAGTGGAAATTGTCTACTGTCCAAACTACTGCTAAGCATTCAAGCTTACATAACTCATAGTTCTGTTCTGCTCTACGGGTGCCTTGGCTTGCATAGGAGATAAAATATTCATATCCATCTTTCTTCTGAGCTAGGACTGCTCCAAGTCTTATAGTACTCGCATCTGTCTACAGAATGAATTCTAGATTCCAATCTGGTCTTCTGAGGATAGGTGCTTCAGTTAACCTGGTCTTGAGTTTATTGAAAGTTTCTTGGCACTCCTTGGTCCATTCAAATTTAGTTTCCTTCTTCAGTAGCTTGTTGATAGGTGCTGCAATGTTAGAGTATCCTTTGATAAACCTTCTGTAGTAGCTGGCCAGTCTAAGGAAGGCATGGACTTCTATAGTTGTTCTGGGTCTCAGGTAGGCTGCAACAGCCTCGATCTTCATGGGGTCTGTATGGATTCCAGTCTGATTGATGAGGTGTCCTAGGTAGGCAATTTCTTGAGCTATGAACTTATATTTCTTGGGCTTGATGTAGAGGCCATGCTTCTTGAGCTTCTTGAGGGCTAGCTGTATGTGATTAATATGTTCCTGTGCAGTGTTGCTGAAGATGATCACATCATCAATATAGACAAAGAGCCATTTTCCAATCTCATTGCTGAAGACTCTGTTCATCATTTGTTGGAAACTTGCTGGGGTATTGTACATTTCAAATGGCATTCGCAGGTAGATATAGGTGGCATCAGGTGTGATGAAGGCTGATTTCTCACTGGCATCTTGAGTGTGACCAATCTGATGGAAGCCTGAGAACAGATCCAAGGTGGTGTAGTATTTGGCTTCACTTCTGAGGGTGGTAAGGATTTCTTGAATATTTGGCAAGGGCTGCCTGTCTTTCTTGGTGATGGCATTGAGCTTCCTGTAGTCAATGCAGAGTCTTGATACAAACTCTCCAGACTTGCTTCCTTTCTTTGGGGCAAGGACAATGGGTGAGGCCCAGGGGCTGATAGCTTGCTTGATAATTCTGGCTTCTTCCATTTTCTTGAGTTCTGCTTACAGCCATTCTCTGTAGGCAGGTGGTATGGATCTGACTTTCTGGTAGATGGGCTTGGTATCATCAGTGTCAACTTTGTAGTAGTACTTGGGTTCTTGATTGTAGATATCCCTGAAGTCTGTAGCAAGTACTCCTTCATTCTGGTGCAGGATCTTGAGAAGTTGTTCTTCCAGGGAAAAGTTTTCTCCAATGGTATATGTGTGCTTGTTCTGGTCCTTGTCTTTCTTATGCTTAAGTTCAGTAATCTTGGTGGTAGTGTAGGCTCCTCTTCCAGTAGATCCAAAGTCTTGTTCTTCTCTCTTGATCTTGATGAGTTCAATGGCTTCTATAATCTTGGGCTTCTTGATTTCGTGGATCAGCATCTGGCCAATCCTGTCATACTTCTTGACTTCGAATGGGGTGGTGGGGTTGTGATTCCTGACTATGAGGAAGATTTCACCAGTGTAATCAGAGTCAATTACTCCTCCTTCAACTGAGATTTTGCTTTTGGCCAGACTGCTTCTGGTCTTGATAATTCTGGTATGGTTTTCTGGCAGCTTGACTCCAATTCCAGTGCCAAGTAGGGTGGTGGTCTGTGGTTCGAGGGTAGCATCTTGAATGCTGGCAAGGTCTATTCCTATGGCTCCTTCAGTCTTGTATTCTGGGATCTTGACTTCAGGGTGAAATTTCTTAACCTTGAGGGTGATGTCTGATTCTTGTTCTTGTTCATCATCACTATCGGCTTAAAGCTCTGGGGCTGGTCATCTTCTTCAGCTTTCCTTTTTACTTCAGCAGCTTCTTACTCATGTTTCTGTTGGCAGATTTTCCTAACTTCACTGATACAGGACCAGCAGTCATTCAGGTGTTCAGAGCAGTACATCCTAGTACCATGGGGGCATCTTCCTTGAGGGGCATAGCTATTGATAATCTTGTTGTACCACTGCTCATCTGTGAGCTTGGGTGTCTTATTCTTGTTCTTATTCACTAAGTGCATGAAGACCTCTGTGTCCTATTCATCTCCTTCCTCCATGTCAGATAGAACTTCTTTGTGGACATTGATAGAGACTTGTACCTTTCTTCCTCTATAGTTGATCTGCATCTTCTGGGCATTGAGGTCAATGATGGCCTTGGCCTTGTGAAGCCATTGGTTGTCAATGAGGATGTTATAGTTGGTGGCACTTGTGACAATCATGTCTACTGGGATAGTTGCTCCTCCTATCTTGATGGGGACTTCTCAGATTTTGCCAAGGAGGGTAGCTCATGTACCATCTGCTGTAACATAGACCATCTTGGTGGACTCTTCAATGTCCCAACCTAGGCAGTCAATTGCCTTCTTGCTCATGAGGCATCCTCTAGCACTGGTATCAATGATGGCATCAAAGATACAGTCTTCAATCTGGCATGGGGTATAGGCTGATGTCTTGCACTGGTCTTCAGATTCTTCACCTGAGTTTTCAGATTCTTCCTGTGCATTGTGAGCTTCTACAATCTTGTACTCTTGATTTTTTGCAGTAGTTGCAAGTCCTACTCTCAACTGTTGTCTGAAGGCAGGGACTTTGGCTAGCTGTCCAAAAGTGGCATTGACCTTCTGTTCCTTAAGATCCTTATAGATATCATACTAGTGGATCTTGGTCTTGCATAGCTTCTGTTCCTTCTTGCTTTCACTTTCTTCTGAGACTAGAGTAGTGCCTTCAATAATTTGGCAGGCAGCTTCATCTAACTCCATGTCTTGATCAATCTCCTCAGATTGAGTCTTACTTTGAATAGTGACAGCTGGGGTCTTCTTTGGTCTTCCAACTGGCTTGCTGTTGCTCTTCCTGTCATAGGGCTTAGACCGGGTTCTGGTATCTTCAGTAGCAGGATAGAATTCGAGCTCCTCATAGTATTCTTCATCATCAGTATCACCAATCTCCTCGATGACTACTGTATTGGTTTGTTCTCTGGTTCTGCTAGCATTGCTTGGTTGGGCTTTGTGTCTTATTTCAGTCATGCAATTCTTTGCATAGTGGCCTTCTTCTCTATATCTGAAGCATGTGATATTGTATTCTTCTGTAGCAGCTGCAAATCTCTGCACTGGTCTTCTGTTAGTGCTTCGGACTTCTCTAACAACATCACTAAGGTATGCAGTCATCTTGGCAAACTACTTGGTGAGTTCCTCCACTAGGTCAGCTTTGGCTGTCTTGGGGGTAGGTGGAGATGTTTGTCTGTTTACAACTGTGGCAGATATGATACTAGTTGGCTTTGATAGCTCCATCTTGATGACAGTTATTTTCTCTATTAAGTGTTTGGCAGAGTATCTGGCAGTCCAATATCTCTATACAAAGACCACTTTCTGATCAAGAGTCAGTGCAGCTGGGGTAGACCAGATTGCTAGGGCAATTTCAGGGTGAACTCCTTTGAGGAAGGTTGAATCCACTATTTGTTCCTTGAGGGTATCATCATAGTCAGTCAAGACAATCTGATGGCAGATTCAGATATAGAATGAGTTAGGATCTTCACTAAGTCTCTGGCAGATAGTATTGAGTTGATCCTTGAGAGCTTGCTTGATCTCTTCAGTATAATATGCTGTTCTGTGGAAGGCCTTCATGTTGGCAAGTTTGGCTGCACCAGCATCAGCAATGGTGGCTGCATTGAACTTATCTCTGATAGGTCCTCTGAGGCTAACTGGTAGAAGGACCAATTGTGCATCCACACCAAGGGCTCGTACAGTGGCGAATTGTTCAAAGTCTTCAATGAAGGTCAGGATTGACTCTTCAGTAGTATATCCATAGAATGTGGGAGGATGTATTTCCATTTTGTCTTGAATTCTTGCAGGGGTGACTCTTGTAGTCAGGGTGATTGTTGTGGGGGTTGTTCATTTTTCAGCTTAAAAGTGAGAGATTTGTCTTGAATAATTAGCCAATGGGCACCAAGTTGTCATATAGTGGTCGCTGAGTCCTTCAAATATGCCAGATTCTCTTCAAGGTATATCTCTTAGACTAACTCAAGTTTGTTATAAGCAAGTTCTTATTGGAGTACCTTCCAAAGGTCTTATAGTCCTCAAACTTTTTATCTTTAAACTGTCTTATTATCTCTTAGATTGCTTACAAGGAAGTATATGTATTGCATTGAGAGAAACTGACTTTATTTCAGAGAAAATAAAAGAAGTATATATACAAAATATAATTCAATAGTTGCTAAGATATAAAGCTAAATATAAATTCCAATAACTATAATAAAATGCCAGATCAGGAAAACTACTAAGTTCCAGGGTTGGTACTGATGGTTGTACAGGTTCAGGATGCTGATATAATTCAGTGTCATATCAGAATACTGGTACTGGTATTATTCAGTATTACATCCGATGTCAGTGCTAAAACAATTTTGTATCACCTCAGAATGTCGGTGATGGTATTATTCAGTGTTATAAGGAACTTAGAGCAGAAAGTTCAGGACTATGGGGGCTTCATTCTCATCATCAGAGGTCAGGATGTCTTCGAAAGAGATGAGATCCATGAATGTTTCATCAAGGTCATATAGGTTGCATATTTCATGTGCTTCAATGTCACATGGGATGACATCATCACCAATGACATCATCACATTCGGTAGTAGGGAAATCTGGAACAAGGAGATCTGGAGCTCTCTAGTCTATGAGGTTCTCTTCCACAAAATAGAGGATAAATGTGGGGTCTTGGAGAGGTCTAATCTGGATGCTTGGGCCATAGAATACTGAGATCAATCCTTGCAGGAATTGGTCTGGGTTGTCCTGGAGGATGGGGTGCCAGAAGTCTTTTACTTTATCACTATTGAGGGTGATAGTGGACTGGGCCTCTGTAGCCACTCTGGCTTCTAGTGCATTGATATAGTAGGATGACAGGTCTCTGAAATCTGAGACTCTAACATACTCCAAGTTGGGGATTGACCATAGTATATACCTGAAGATCTGATAGATCTTCTTAGCTATCCTCATTTTACATATATCCATAGGAGTGACATCTTGTAGCTCTTGAGTGCCAGCCTGTGGGAACTCCTGGTAGAGGAGGTTTCCTATTTCATACTCCTGCCATATTTAGAGGCATTCGGTAGCAATGGTGATCCTTGTTTCCATTTCACAGTGGTAGAGGATATAGTGATAAGGATCACCAGTACCCAGATTGACACTAGGAGTCCTTCTTGAGTGGGTCCTCATGGCTCCTCTGATGTCTTGGAACATCCTTTCTTTGACCAAGGTGCCTTGGTGGTTCCTTGACCTTGAGGTTTGGCAGGCAGTAGGCATTTCGTTTATAGTAAGTCTTTGAGCTATTTTGAGATTAGTGGGTCTTGTTGGTTGCTATTACTGTAGTTCCTTGATCCTTCTTTTATATTCCTCAGGATGCTTATACTGTGGTCACAATGACTCACAGTTGGTCATCATTGCTCATCTCATATGCTATATGATCTTCTTGTGCTCCGATCTGGTGGCTTGCAAGGAAAGACTGTCTCCTATGCTGATGTTATCATTCTGGAGTCACTGTTACACTACTTAATTATAATATATGAGCTCATTAGTATATATATATAATAAATATTCACTATTCCCTAAGTTGCTATAAGAGCAGTCTATCACTTCTGCTATCCTGAGATCATTCATAGTCTCCTAAACTGCTAATTATAATTACTATTACCTATTATATTAATATTCTCTATTAGAATTTCTACCTCATCAGATAAGATCTCCTTTATATATCTAAGTATTATATTTCTCTCCTTCTATTAAGCTGGCATATATATATGTATATATAGAAGCCACCCACACCTCAAAGTCTCTATCCTTCTATACTCTATAATAGCATATACATAAGTAATCTACTTACTCCTCCTCAACTATAGTAATACTATCCTTTTTACTCAAAACTATAGTATCTGTCTTCTATATACTAGACAACTTCTATTAATTATATATTCTATTCTATATATATAGTTCTCATTAGCCATTTAAATATTCTGAAGTAAGATAAGATCAAAGTAGTATAACTTAAGCTACTGAAAGAGATTATTTCTTTTAACACTATTTTCAAGACTTGATATTGAGTAAGATATAGTTTAGATATACTATTATAACTAATTATAGATAGAGGAGATAATTTTATCAGTTTATAGAAGAGTGGTCCTGATCTCAAACCAACAGGCCTGGTCCTAAACAGCTCTACCTCTCTCAGATTGAATTTATTCCACCATCTCAATCAGTAGTACTCTACTATTATAGCCTTTTTTTAATAAATATCAGGACTTAATATTGTCTTATAATTCTTTAGAAGCAATTGGCCCAACCTCCTCACCTTATACTGCTATATTAGCCAAGAGTTAAGAATACCTTTAGAGTCAGTAGTCTGCACAGTCTCTTGAATAATTATCTCAAAGAGATCTATATATATTATTTTGACATCATTAGCTCTAAGCTAAGAAACTGACCTATTTACCATCATTATACTATTATCTAAAGTCTGATCCTTATTACTGCTTACTACCTTCTTCTCAGAATTCTCATATCTAGCCTTACTGCTGCTGTCTCTGCCCACCTTCTCTGCCCTTACTAGAGGAGGTCTCCTCATATATAGAGAACTCAGACCCAAAAAAGACTTTATTCTCTACTTTACTAGACAGTCTCTCACTATATTTTACCCTATCAGAGGCATATTGAGATATCTCAATTCCAATCTCAATGACTGTTTACTCACTATCTAGAGTAATAATATCTATATGCTCTCATTCTGCCTACTTATTCTCTTACCAGACCACCCTCTCCTCTATAGTATTCATAATGGCCAGCTAGAAGGTAATATATTTAGAATACTGGATAAGCCTCTGAGACTTTTCATTAATCCCTAGGTTCTTCCAGTTAGTCTTGTAAGGGTATATCTCTCATCTTGTCTTTCTGTCAGTTATTACTTTGAGATCTCAAAGAGAATTCTTTTATATTAAAAGAGTAGTCACTTGCTTTCTCCTCAAGAATATACCAGATTACTAGACACTAATTGTTCTATAAGATGATGAACTTAGGGAGCTTTGATAGGTTCACTTCTACTAATAACTCTATAGCTATCTTGATTAATATCTTATAGCTATCTATATATAACTTAATACTATCTTATTATAGAAAATCAATTTGCTATACTTTATCAATCCTACTAAGAGCTTTCTTTATATCAGTAATAATTGCTTGACTATTATAGATAGAGACCTCATATATAGTAATAGAGATAATGATAGGTATCTTTCTTTACTAATATTTATATAATACAAATTTACCATATATATACTCTTAAGCAATGACATCTTTCACCTGTACCATTCGGGTGACACAAGACTAAGGCAACACTTTTTACAACGTTTTTGGTGCCGGACGACTAGCAACATGGAAAGCACTGATTGAACTAGTGAGCGTACTGGCCAGGGGGGTGATGGTGCCTTTGGCTGGCAGCAGGTGGGGAGGAGAGGGGATGGTCTGGGGATGCCAGAGGTCTCGAGGATGAGTAGAGGCGCCGGTGGCGGAGGGAGGGGCGGTCTGAGGCAGAGAGGAGGGGAGAGGTTGACCTTTGCTGACACAGTCCGAAGGGGGAAGATGGCGGCTGGACTGGATGGTTGGCTGGGCCTGGGGAAGGCTTCGATGACTGCTACTAGTGGACAGGGAGGTGTGCCCAGGGGTGCCTCTGGTGGTAGGGTGGGGGCCGGAGTAGGGGCTGGAGATGGGGCTGTGACTGCTGATGGGGCTGTGACTGGGGATCTGGCAAAAAATCCAGATGTGACGGTAGTTGGCGATGCAGGGCTGGGAGGGGGCACGAGGCCTGGGGACTTAACAGATGGCATGATGGGTATGGTGTCGGCCCCGTTACTCAAGAAGTCGAGATCGGAATTCGCAGTCACAATGTGCTTCCGGGGCTTGGCGGTGATGGCAAGGATGATTTTGGGGCTGGTGGTGCAAGAGGCTAAGGGAGCGGCCTCAGTAAAATTTTTGAGAGGAAAGGAGGGGGTAGAGGTGGGGTTTGAGGAGGAAGACGCCCTGTTGGCAGCCATGGAGAAGGGGTTGATGGTTGGAGGGGTGGTGGTTCCTATGGCCCGGTGCATGCGCTGGGACCCCCGGGTGGTGCAGTTGACGGTGTTGGATCTCCCAACTGTGTCGAAGGAGAGGACCAGGGAGTTGGTTGTGGAGGCAATCAAGGAGTACGGCAAGATCGTGGATGTTGGGTTCAAGGTCTGGGAGGGCACTGCACTTAGGACTGGTGACGTCGACGTCAGAGTGAGGCTGTTTGGGAAGGAGAATATGGGAAGATCGAGGGACTGACCGGCGATGCTAAGGTGGGGGCAAGTGGAGTGTAAGGTCATGAGGATGAAGGGGACCCAGGAGGAGGAAGAGGACCTATTGGAGGCACTGGAGGATTTGGAAGGGGCAGTTGAGAGGAGGAGAGTGGCCTGGAAGGAGTTTGAGGCCAGGATGGTGGTAGGGGAGGTGGATGGAAAGAGGGTCTGAATGGAGAAAGGGGTTTGGGAGAAGATGCAGGGGAGGAAGATTCAGAAGGAGCTACTGGCAAGGATGGGTGGAGGAAGGACCAGTGGAAGCTCAGAAAAAGGTGCTACTGGATTGCGGGAGAGTGCTTGGGCCGAGGGGAGAGAATTAGCCCAAGGTGGGGCTCCGATTGGAGGGAGGGTGGAGGAGGGAGGTGTGTTGGCGGTCGATGCTAAAATGAGTGGGGGTGTGCACCCTCAGTATAGTGTTCCGGGTGGGGCTGAGGGGGAGGAGGAGCTGATGGATGTACCGGATGAGGAGTGGGATGAGTCAGTGAGGAGGAGTGCGCTGATGGACCCAGTAGTGGATGGAGGCAGTATTGCTCAGGGTGCGGCAGAGGCAGTGGATGAGGAAAAGTGGATGTGGAAGACCCTAGAAGGAGTGGCGGCAGAAGAGCTGGGGGGTGAAGACTTCCGGGTGATGGAGGAGAGGCATTGGGAGGAGATTTTGCGAGGGGAGGAGGTGCCGAGGAAGATGAGGAACGAGATCCTAGCTGTCCTCTTGGAATCTGTGGAATACCAGGTAGATGATCAGCAGGAGGAGGAGCTTCGGAAGATTGCGAGCGACAGGGCACTTTTCTTGTGGAATTCGAGGAAGGGACTGGAGAAGTGGTGTGCAGTCTGCCTGGATTACCAGTCAGATATGGAGGTCATGGATGGAGTGGAATGCCAGGAAATCTTGGAGGCACTGGATGCTCAGGCCGTTGTGGAGGGGGACTTGGAGGTAGAAAGGCGCTTGGATCTGGCTGGCAATGAGATGAGCATGGAGTACTAGGTTGGGAGAGGCGATTCAACATTTCTTCAATATGAACAGTACAACCAGGATATTCTCATTGAACGTTAATGGATTACGGGGGGCTGCTAGGAGGAAGTTCATTTTTGGATGGCTCAAGGGACTGGACGCGGACCTCTTCTTGCTACAGGATGTTCGATATGAGGAGGAGGTGGACTTACAGGATTGGACTAAGGAATGGGGGGGCATGGCGGTATGGAGGGGGAAAGTATGTATTC
>RBNI01001472.1:0-22281 GCA_003990745.1 Jimgerdemannia flammicorona | reverse complement strand
TTTTTCTTGATCTGGGGACCTCAGGACTTTATGTGACTTTGCCCTCCGCCCGTCTTTGCTTTTTCTGGAAATCTGCCAGCCTCCTGCAAAGATGCTCAAACTATCAAAACCTCAGCTCAAGAAATCCACGATTACGCATACGGGCAAACCCGGTTCCGACGACGCAGAATCAGACGAAGGCGAGCGACCTAAGCCCGACGCGTTATTCGACAATGGCGTTGGAGACTCGGATGGTGCGAGCGATCCTCACAATGATGGCTATGACTCAGACGGCGAACCTATTACCACAAAACCCAAGGCGAAACCGATCAAAGCCAACCCTTCTGCGGCGCAGTTAATTAAGGCAAAGGAGAAGGAGAAACAGGAGCGACGAAAAGCGTGGAAGGAGAAGGAGAAGGCTAGGAAGGCAAAGGAGAAGGCAAAGAAGGCGGGGAAGGGACCTATGTCCATGTTTGTAGATACGCTATATTCTGGGAGCGAGTCGGAGTCGGAACCGGATTGGGATGACCCGAACTTTGACAAGATTTATAACGGGGCAGGGAAGGATAAGAAGAATAGGAAAGGGCAGAGGGCACGGAGGGAGTGAGTAATTGCTATACTTTTATTTGTGTATAGTGAGCCCCTTGTCAACTTGTTTGGTATTGGCCCCTTTCTAATCTTTGTTCATTGTCATAGAGAGTGGGAGAAGAAGTACGGCCCGGAAGCCAAGCACCTCAAGCTCGCCCCGCCCAAGAGAGGCTTTGGCGCTCGCGACGGCAAATCCAAATACGGGCGCAGGTCCGACCGTGACGCCGCACCCACACTCGTGGCACCGACGGGCGCGAACGATATGCCCCTAGGCGCCCGCATGGGTGGCAACGGGGCCGCCGGAGCGGACGCACCCGCGCTGCATCCTTCATGGGAGGCCAAGCGACGGCAGCAGCAGGCACTGGCGGCGGTCGGATTTCAGGGCAAGAAAATTGTGTTTGGGGAGGAGGGCGAGAAGAGGGAGGTTGAGGTGAAGGCGAAGGGCGGGAAGGGAGCGAACGGGACGAACGGGGCGTGGGGAAAGGGAAATAAGGAGAAGGAGGAGCTACATCCGTCGTGGGAAGCGAAAAGATTGCAAACGGAGATGATGAGTGCGGCGCTGAGCGGTTGGGGTGGGGGTGGGATGAATAAGAAGATTGTGTTTAATGATAGTGATTGAGTTTTTGGTTTAACGTTGCAATAGAAATATGTCATTATAATGAGATACGACATTATCCTCTAGATTTGTTGCTCGTTCGCGCCTGTATTCCCTCGAAATCTAATTCAACTAGAGGTCAAACCTTCTAGCGTCTACCGAAAGCAACGGAGCTTGCATTGCTTCCCATATCCACGCCACATTATTCCAATCCGAACCTTTTGATTCGTTTTCCATGCGCATCTCTTCAGATCCTTTAACGTGCACAAGGTGACGTGTGTGACGGCTTTTTTCAATATAAATGTTCACGACTTGGAACTTGGACACGTCGAACCATGTCTTCGCCCTCAACCTTGCTATCCGAGCAAACCTGCGCTGATCTGATATTAAAGGCTATCCAGTTGAACCTGCTCCCGGGACTGCTAACAACTCTCGACGGCAAGGAATTCGTGACCCCCGCAAGACTGGATTCCGAGATCGAGGAAGCCGTATCTACTAAAGGAGGTGGGGAATCCAAACCTATCTGTAACCGCTGCATTTCTACCCCTTTGCATTTGCAGTGCCACTTTATATATATCTCCGAAGTAACACCTACGCACCCACCGCATTTGGCCATAGGAAGAGTGAATGTGATGGATCTGCAAGGCGTGCTGAACGTCGACTTCCGCTACATCGAGGCTCGTGCCAAGTCGTTGCTGGAGCGGAAGCGGGGCGCGTGGGTCTTGCTTGGAGGCGAGATAATTAACAGGTACATATTTTTTTTGCTTGATTGTTTCGATTGCCTTAAGAGTGTGATGGCTATATTAACTAGTTATCAAAAATCCCACCTGCTTCTACAAAACTTAGCACATTCTTTGATGAGATGGATACCGAAATAAACACCATTCTTTCCGATGTCGGCTGGGTCTCCATCGGAACTCTCTGCCAGAACTTCCATTTCTCGCTACATTTTCTACTGCAGGTGAGGCATCGACGGTGTACCAGACCTCAAAAGTTCTTGACTCGCCTAGTAAACCAATCAGGTCCAGCACGATCAACATGTCTTCGCATGACCACGAACCCATCTAGCATATCGAAGACCGCCTAGAGAAGTCCATTCACGGCCGAACCGATATGTCGTTCCCGGGTATCGTGTTCACCGACAGATATGCCATCCAGCTCAAGACGACCATTGCGAAGCTGATCGATGATATTGACAGGTACAAATTTTACTATAATTTATCACGAATACTATTTTTCAACATGGAGGAAGAGAATGATCGATCTTTTTTCATACCGTCGTTTACCCAGCCCGACCCCCGTTTCTACTATCCTAACCCAAAACAACCTTCCGGAGCCCTTGTTTTATCGTGAGTAAAATCTCCCATTATGTGTGAGTGTATTGACACGCTATCTCCTTATTAAAATGCATAGCGGCTTTTTCTTCTGTGGCCTCCTTGTCGTATTCTGTTACATAGCCTTGCTAGAGTCGCTCATCAAGCAAGGTGGATTCAACGGGAGCTTCAGAGGAAGGCGCGAGAAGGCCGTCTACACCCCCGATAGCTTTAAGGCGGCGCAGGCAGAGTCGGTAAAGGCCTTCGTTAGTCAGAACGGATACATCGGTAAGGATGTATGTGGTGTGGCCATTGGATGCTGTTGTTCACATTGAATATATATGTTGAAATTTCGCCTGCATCCACGTTCGCAGAGTACTACAGCGTTGCCAAGCTCAACACCGAGGAGTTGCCGCGCGACTTCCTCAGGCGCGAGTTCCCGGGCATTATGTTGCTGGAGACCTGCGCGGCGACGCAGTCCGTGGTGGCGACGGTTGAGGCGCCAGTGGAGGAAATGGTGCAGAACGACTCTTGGCTGGACGTAACGGTAATTGACCACTTGACATACTGGATTGACTGGTTCGTTCCTTTTCACCCGTGCTCGTCGCTTTCGTTTTCTGTAGCATCTCGTCCCACCCTGCTTCACGGACGCCGACACCGCCTCGCTCCTACAGTCCCTCGCCGCCCTAAAACCGCATTCCCAAAAATCCCCGTCGGCCGCGACCGTCGAGCACGCACCCCTGATTCTGGGCTCATACGTGACGACCACAGGATTTGTTCAGCGATGCGCGGAGGCGATGCACGCATACATGCAGAAGAAGGCGTCAGGCGTGCTCGTAATGGACAGCAAGGACGATGAGGCGGGCGAAGAGGACACGGCAACGGCGGGGAAGAGGGGGAAAGGCGGTACAAAGGCTGGGACGAAGGACGGAAGAAAGAAGAACAATGCGAAGGGAAAAAATGGAGTAGGGGAGGGTGAGAGCGAAGACGGGATCTCGCAGCGCGAGGTGAGCAATACCTATCATCACTTTCGAATCCCTCTTTCGTTCCATCTTCACTCCACTTACATCACAAAATCACATCTATCCTCACCATCTCCACTCGCAAGATCTCCCTGCAAATCGGCCTCGCCTTCCACGACCTCGACGCCGACCTATGCGACCTGATTGCTACGCGGCTCGCCAAGCAGCTTGCGGAGCAGTATGCATTATTAGCCCGGTCCGTGTACCTACCCGCACTGCCCGCGGAGGAGCCCGGTGAAGCCAAGCGTAAGCGTCGCATTTCGGAGCTGGCCGACCGCGTGAATGAGGCTTGGTTCCAGGCGGGGCTGTGCGCGAGAGGGGTGGGTGTATTTGAAGGTGCGTGGAATGGTCTGGGTGTCGCCAACGGGAGATTTGAAAGTGGTGTTATTTATTGGATTTCATGTCGGCACACGGGAAACGAATGAATTGCCCCTCGCTTTTCACGATTTTAGACGAAAACGTCCGCGCCAGCCTTGAGAAGCACGTTCTTCGTACGATGTGCCTGGAACTGATCGACCTGGTAATCGTGCAGCAGGCGTTCGTGTACCGCCTCCAGCAATGGTTATCCTTTGTGGGAACCAACCCGGAAACGCCGCTGATGGTCGGTATCTTGACGGATGAGCAGCTGCATAAGATTGTGGAACGATTACCGGAGGAAGTAAAAATTGGGTTGACGAATGTGCGAAAATCGGCGGGTAATGGCAAGGTTTGTATCTGGAGGGGAGTAGTTTCTAAGGCGCACAGAGGCATAGAGATGCCAGTGCAGGGAAAACGGAATTTTGTGCCATCCTGAACGTTTTTATTTTTATTTTTTTGTTCTCACACTGTGATTTTAGATCATCGCCGATTTCTTGTCCAGCTTTGAGACGCATGTGGGGCTATTGTCACATTTGCCATTAAAGAAGCTCGACAAAAAAATTGAGAGGTATAACCCTTTTGCACGTAGCCTATCTCATCTCTCTTTCGCCATGAAGTATCCACTTCGGTACAGTACACCGACATCAACGCGATCGCGCTAATATTGTTTCTTCATCTCACAGACAAACCCTACATCGCATCCGCGTTTCGCTCCTGACGCAACTGCGCGCCGCTCCCGCCAGCAACTCAGCGTTAGTGCTTCACCTCGTCTCACTGATCCTCTTCCAGACGTGTTTTGGCGTGCCGCTACACGCGTCTGGTAAGTTCGTGCCCAAGATCGTACGCCAGCTCGAGCCGGCACTAGCGCGCGCGGGGCATCAAAACCAAGCTGCCAGGCTGGCCGCACTACAGATTGCTGTCGTCGAGTCCGTCAAAGGCGGAGGGGTGCCCGTCGAGGTGGCCGCGGTTGAGCAAGTCAGAATGATCGGGCTGGAGGCTGAGGTAACGCCGAGGGGGGGAAAGGATGCGTAACCCGGAGGAGTTCACGATGGATTGGGCTGGGTTATGGTTGAAAATGGAGTCGAACTAGGTTGGTTGAGTAGTCATTCACATAAACAATGGTATCTGCTTTCTCGCTCTGAGAGTTTAGAGATGTGTTCATTTGCTCGAAACAGAGTGTTATAATACAACTGTTAAAAATACAAATACATTCGCCGATCTAGTCTTACATATCATCTGCATCTTGCAGGTAGCTATCTACCAATGTTGAACAAATGATTGTCCGCTTCATCATATTTGCAACTTATCCCAAGCTTTCAAGCCATACTACTACATAGAATGTTGCGGCCACCAACGACTCCAAAATTTTAATGAAACTCCCTCTGCTACACCATGCGGGTTGACGACTCTCCTTTTGACAGCTGCCACGCACAGAGAGCGTCTCCCAGCGCGGGCAGTTCGCGAGTACGAGGGCGAGGCTGTCGCCCTCCACGTGCGCGTCCTCGAGGGTCACGTCGCGGACAGCGAGCTTGGACGGCTCGGAGAGTCTGGAACCGAGGAGGTTATGGAGGAGCGGGATGAGGTATCCGTGGGGCCGGTCCGGAGCTGGGCGGATAAAGAGGTCATACCATAAGGTTGGTGTGTCGTAGATGAGGTGTGCCATTGTGTAGGAGGTGGATGCCAGAAGGATCTTGTCCTCGACGGAAAGATAGGAAGCTACGGAGATCCATATTTCTGGTGGAAAGGTGTTGTCCAAATGCTTTTCGTTCATGTTCGTTCAGCAACCAGGTACTGATGATTCTGAATGCTCAGACTGTCAGTTTTTTTTTTTTTTCTGGGTGGAGATTAGTAGCGCCCGGAGACTCGGAGGATCGCCGCTATGCAAATTGATTTGGTCGGCTGGTTCCAACAATGGTAACTGGGAGACCCTAACTGGTTGATGAGATGTATGTGTACACATCGTATATACCCTCACGGCTTCATGCAACCGAAGGTTATTGTCCACGATGCAGTTTCTGTGTGTCGTTGCTAAACACGTTGAAGGCAGCCCTGTGAAGAAATGCTGTCCCGTGGCGCAGGTTTCACCTGACCATTGGCCAATCTCGCTGTTACATATCTTACCTTCCAGCGAACCATCCTCTGTCTCCATGATCTGTGGCATCTAGCCGAGCTACGCTTGGACTTTCAATATGATACCCGGGCCGTGAGCTGCCCTGGCGATCTTCTGCAGCTCCCATCTTTCTATATTTCCGGACGACGGGCCTCCTTCCATCGGCTCCACGGCGAATATCGCACAGAATCTACTCCCATTTATCCTACGTTTCACCAGGCATATAAATGTTATCCAAATACACGATGCCGCCCAATTGGATGAAATTTTTCATGAGGTACTTTTTAATAAACTTCTGATCACATGACTTTTTTTTTTTTTTTTTTTTTTTTTTTTTTTTTTTTTTTTTTTTTTTTTTTTTTTTTTTTTTTTGCTAAACCTTATACTATAGGGATACAGGGGTTCGGGCAAAGTAACTGTCATATATTGTGTGAGGTCATGGCTCTTTTTTTTTTAAACAGACTCAATGTCTTGCAGATTCTTATTGGAAGAGAACCTAGCCAAAACTCTCTCTCACTCTTATTCTGAATATTATACTCTCTTAACCTAGGCTGGTTATATGTCCAGCAGCTTGACTATATCAGATATAGCAGGATTATGTTAGTCTATATCTCATTCTGTACATCATACTCTTCTTACTACAAGAGAAAAGGTAATTATATATTAATAACTGAAAGCATATATCTGAAATCCTAATATATATACAAAACTATATTAAAGCTAAATAGTAAAGTCTCTTTTTTTTTTTTTTTTTTTTTTTTTTTTTTTTTTTTTTTTTCTTTTTTTTTTTTTTTTTTTTTTTTTTTTTTTTTTTTTTTTAATAGACTCATGTCCTGCAGATTTTTATTAGAAGGGAATCTAGACTATATAGGTCAAAACTCTCTCCCACCACTCACTAAGCACTGTTCCCTTATTAATCTAGGCTAGTTATTATCTAGCAGCTTGACCATACCAGACACAGCAGGGTCTATGTTGGCCTGCACCTCATTCTATGCACTATACTCTTCCTACTACTAGGAAAAACCCAACTATATACTAATAACCAAAAGCGCACACCTGAGAACCCAATGTATGTACAAGACTATGCCTGAGCCAAATAGAATAGCTTCTGCCACCCTAAAGAGAATAACAGATAAAGAAAAACCCTTATCAAAGCACAACACGGTGGGTAGGGCCTGGTTCTCCCAGTCAAGATAAGTAAAGGACTTATACATGAGGTAGGAGGAGACCTCTAATACCCCACTACTCAAGCCTGTGGGCTTCGATCATATTGCTATATCAGCTCTCGGTTCTAGTTAAGTACAGCCAAAATGCCTGAAATGGGTAGCCTTGAGCCCTCCAATCCTCTCTGATGACTGAGATCTAATCCGCCAACCTGCCAAAAGAAGCCGAGAGTGATACCTATCACCTAACTATGCTACACCAATCAAAAGGCCCTACCAAAGCAGCACCTGCCTCAGTTCTGATGACTGCTCCCAGCCTGGCACCCTACTGGTTCACTGTTATCGCCCTTTCTCCTATCTGTGATGGTCATCTCCTTTTCCATCCTGACAACACCTGAAAAGCAGTCACCTATATCAGAACTGTGCTCACCAGAAAGCTCGCCAAAGCCAGAGGGCCCCACCATAGGTACTGAGGACCTACAGGTAACCTATACTGAGTACTTGACACCCAAGGTTGGCTGACTTCCTACATAGTCCAAGACACACCGAGACAACTCCTTGTTGGTGATGGCAAAAGGAAGAAGGTGCCACACCAAAACAGATATATCCTAGATGCAGCCGAAGGCACCAGAATCCATGAAAAAGTAGAGGAAGCACTGATCTGACACTGATAAAGGGACAACTCATTACTATTGCTCTCCTCTCACTATATCCATATAGGCACAGCAAACCAACCTGAGGTAGAGGGGATAATAATAGGGGAAAGGGGACTTAGAAGGTTACCTACCAAACCTTGTGACCAGTAAGATAGTAGAGAAAGGAGGCTAAATAGTAAAGCCTCTATTATCTCAAATAGAGTAATAGATAAAAAAAACCCCCTCATTAATATTATATTATTTTTAATTTTTAAATTTATTATAGTTTAAATATAAATAATATTAAAGCTATTTTTTAACTAGTAATAAAATAAGATTAGAGCTTTTAACCATATTAGTTTTGTCTTATTTAGATAATTATATATATAGTTATTTTATTTTATTTTATTTTTTATTTTTATAGTCACTTAGACTTAGCCATTTATTATCAATCTATGCATACATTTACAATATCTCTATCCTCTACCCAATTTCCATAGAGGAGCCTCCCCCTTTCTTTACTCTTTCATACTTGAAAATCACCCTGTCTCCCATAACTCCCACTCTCCCCCCACTCTGCCTACAAATCTTCTCTACCAAATGATGCTGCTGACCACTTTACAGGTTCTATCCATACTACCAATCCATTAGAGTATCCTCCATCAGATCCTCTCATTGTAACAATTGTGCCTCTAAATCTAGACATCTCTTATCCTTAAATATATACAGCCAGTGGCCTACCAAACCTACCTATACTACCAGAACTCATTCTAAAGTAAGCCACTCCTTTCCAACCCCTCTCACCAGTCTATCTTATAGATCCTTCCACTATTCCCTCACACTATCCCCCCTCCTCATGATACCCAGTCTCTTTTCAACTACTATCTAGAAGTCACTGAGCACCTCACACTCTTCTAGCTAATGTTCAGATGTCTTTTTTTTTTTTTTTTTTTTTTTTAACAGACTCAATATCTTGTAGATTTTTATTAGAAGGAAACCTAGACTATATAGGCCAAAACCCTCCCCCACCACCCATCAAACACTGCCCCTCCATTAACCTAGGCTAGCTATTGTCTAGTAGCTTGACCATACTAGGTACAGCAGGGCCTAGTTGGCCCATACCTCATTCTGTATACCATGCTCTCCCTACTATCAGGGGAAATCCAGCCATACACTAATGACCGAAAGTGCATACCCAAGAACCCAACATATATATAAGGCCATGCCCAAGCCAAATAGAATAGCCCCTATCACCCCAAAGAGAATGACAGGTAAAAAAAAACCCTCATCAAAGCACAACACAGTGGGCAGGGCCTAGTTCTCCCAGTCAAGGTGAGTAAAGAACTTATACATGAGGTGGGAGGAGACCCCCAATACCCCACTACTCAAGCCTGCAGGCCTTGATCACATTGTTATATCAGCTTCTGGTTCTAGTTGAGTATAGCCAAGATACCTAAAATGGGTAGCCTTGGGCCCCCCAATCCCCTCTGATGACTAGGGCCCAACCTGCCAAATTACCAAAAGAAGTCAAGAGTGACACCTACCACCTAACTATACTATACTAATCAAAAGACCCTACTGAAGCAGCACCTGCCCCAGCCCCGATGACTACCCCCAGCCTAATACCCTACTGGTTTACCATTATCACCCTTCCTCCTATCTATGACAGCTATCTCCCCTCTCATCCCAACAATATCTGAAAAGCAGTCACCTATGCCAGAACCACACTTGCCAGGAAGCTTGCCAAAGCTAGAGGGCCCCACCACAGGCACTGAGGATCTGTAGATAACCTATACTGAGCACTTAATACCCAAGGTCAGCTGACTCCCTACATAGCCCAAGACATACCGAGACAGCATCTTGTTGGTAATAGTATGTAAAAGAAAAAAGGTGTTACACCAAAATAGATATACTCTAGATATAGCTGAAGATACCTGAAATCATGAAAAAGTAGAAAAGACACCAATCTGACACTAATAAAGAGGCAACTCATCACTATTGCCTCTCTCCTACTGCCCTACAATAGGTACAGCAAACCAACCCAAGGTAGAGGGGGTAATAATTGTGGAAAGTAGACTCAGAAGATTGCCTACCAAACCATTGTGACTGATAAGGTAGCAGAGAAAGGGGTGTATTGTCTGAATGTTCAGATATCTGTACAAAACCTCTTTCCTGTCTAATATTATAGTACTCCTCACAGTCAAGGGTTCTCCCTTCTACCAGATGGCTAGAGTGAAAGTTGAGTATAATATTCCTTTTCAATATATGCCACCAGACCACCCAATACTTTGGTGGTAGCTATTGCCAAATCTCAGTGCTCTAGTTCCAGATCCTGTTCTAGTTCCACTCTTCACTAATACCTACTGACTGCTATCTGCTGGGCCACAGATCCTGTCCCAACTCTCTCTAGTATTCCACCTCATTATTAATATCAAAGTCATCAAGGGGGGTACCCCCCAGCAATATCTGGTCCCATCTCTACATTACTGGGCCCCAAGATCTATCACCCTCATCTTTCTACTAATAAATGCCAATGTGTTGTGCCCTATCAGTGACTCCCTACTAGAAGCCCTTAAACCACCTATGTCTATTGTTCTGAAGCCTAACTAAGGACAGGAGATCTCCTGTAGAACCTTTCAGTGAGAACCTCATCTCCCAGACCTTCTTTAGCAGAGGAATCTAGCTGCCTCTCTCTAGCTCAACTACTCTCTTCAGCCACCATGCTCTCAAGCAGTATAACCTCTTCAGGAAGTCAACCAACCCAAGTCCCTCTCTAGTCACCAGTAGGGACAAAATTTCCCAGCTAATCTGACTCCTTCTCCCTGCCCAGATCCATCTCTTGGCCAGTTTCAGTAGTCTCTTCACCACTTATGCCAGGAAGTTCAGATGGTATACTAGGTACCACAACTTTGGCAGCCAGTAAGTATTCAAGATGGAAACTCACCCTACCAGAGACAAGTGGTGGCCTCTCTAGCTTTGTAGGGCCTCTCCCTAGATAGTTATCTATTTCTCTATTAGTATTTTGGAAGAACAGATCCATATATAGACAGATAGATGCCCAAGTACCTCACTGCCTCTCCAGCAGAGACAATTGTTCCAATGACCTCTCCCCCTACCAGTCCATTACCCAGCACCATTGTTTCATACTTATGCTAATTGAGTTTAGCCCCAGAGTGCTCCTCATACTACTCTACAGTCTCTTTGAGCTCCTCCACATTGGCAATCAAACCCAGGCTGACCACCATATCATTTATAAAAGTACCAACTTTTCACTCAATGCTATAAATCAAAAGCCCTTCTATCTTCCACTGAATTCTATTTATTAGGGGCTCCAAGGAGAGAGCATACAAAATGGAGAACAGCTGGTCTCCCTGGAGAAGGCCCCTACTTAGAGAAAAAGCCACCCCTCAATACCTATTATACATAAGTATCACTCTGCTCCTTTCCAGTAGGCTGACTATTGCTGCTCAGAACTGATGGGAGACTCCAATCCTGTCCAGTACTTTTGCCAACCAGACTCTCTAAACACAGTTATATGTCTTCTCCTGATCCAAGAAAACTAGGTACCCATCCAGTCCACAGGCCCTTGCCCCTTCAATAACACTATGTATCCAAGCTATGCTATCTCTAATGAGTTGGCCTCTGACAAATCTCTGCTATTCTTTCCCCAAGACCTGCTGGGCCACCTTCTGCAGCCTCACTACTACCACCTTAATAATCAACTTTCTGTCTATATCCAGAAGCATGATCAGCCTCCAGTTCCTCCAGTCCTCCCTCCTTCCCTTGTTCTTATATAGCAGTGCCACCAGCCCCAAATCCTGCTCCCCTACCCATCTTCCTGACTGCAGTACCAAATTACAAAGTACTCTCAGTTCTACTAGTATACCAGAGATATCTACTATCTTCTTCCAGAATGCCCAGGGTAGGCCATTCTCCTCTAGTGCTGTATCCAATATAGTTGTAGCAAGAACCTGGCAAATCTCCTCCTTCTATACTGGTATTACCAGATTGCCCAGCTCTTCTGTCTGTGGTGGGTGCCAATCCTCCAAGGCAGTACCAATGGAGGCACCATCAGCCCCACCCTCCTCCTCACTCTATAAGCCACTCCACTTCTCCTTCAGAGATCCAAGAATATCTTATATACTATATACCAGTATTCTCTCAGAATTGAGAACCCCCTCCCACCTCTGCTGAACCCTCCTTGCTCAAAGAGCCCTTGTGAGAAACTTAGAGAGTCTTTCTCCTTCCTCTAGCCCCTGCCAACAGAGATATATTACTATACTCTACACCTGTGCTTCCTCCTCCTTCTGTAATACCTGTTGCAGCTCCACAACCTCCTTTCTTGCCTAAAGCAATCTCCAATCCTCCACCCCCTCCAGGGCCATCAGACCTGTCCAATCTTTTAACAGTCTCATCAATCTAGCAGAGGCCTATGCCCTCTTCTTCCTCCTCTATCTCCCAGCCTCCACACCTACCTCCTTCCAATAAACCCTAGTAGCCTCCTTCAGCCTCATCTACTGAATGCCAACTGAGACCCCTTTCCCTATCCACCCCTCCACTCTCTGCTGAATGTCCTCAGCCCACTTATCCCACAGTACCTCATTGTCCACCAGAGAGGAGTTGAGGTACCAATGTCCTGGTCCATCCCCACCCCCCCCAAAATGTCCCTATCTCAGTAGTCTCTAATAATTAGACCATAGATACCATTCTGCCTCCAAAGACCTCCAAACATCCAGACCCCAGTAGTCTGCTGTCAAAATCCAGTCGATTCTTATCCCCAGGCCACTTGTCCAATGAGTATATATTCTTCTATCACCTCATAGCTCTCTACCAGCATCCACCAAAACACTCAGTCTCTCTACCTCCTCCCATATCTCCAAACCTCCACTTCTACCCTCCACTCCCCACCCTCTATCAGTTCTATCCAACAATATATCTCTGACTATATTAAAGTCTCCTCCAAGTATGTCTAATAGCCTCTGCTAGAGTCTCTTCCTCCCATAGACCTTTCACCCACTCTACCCATTCGCCCCTCATTACAAAATAGTAGCAGGATCCAACTATAACCAGTTCTCACCCAGTATAAATCCACTCACCCCAGATCAGCCTGTCTCCCCAGTTTTGCATATCCCATATCTCCCCTCTACTCTTCCTGACTAGAATCCCAACCTTGCTCTTTCAAACCACTTCCACTCTTCATTTCTTTGTCCATTCCAGTTTATCCAAATTATCCTCATATCTGACATCCTGCAAAAGAAAGAGATCAGCCTCCAATCCCTTTAACTAAGCAAAAATGTTCTATCAATATAATGAACCCCAGAGCCCATTTATATTTAAAGAGAAAATATTAGTTATACTATTCATAATGAATAATGTATAATAGTACTTATATTCTCTACTACTCTATGTTTATCTCCTCCTGAGCCAGGTCCAGATTATATTTCACTACCACTACCTCCTCTTCAGTCCTCTTAGCCTCCAGTTCAATCAGAAGTTCCAAGCTCCCCATCCTTCTTCTCCTCAAATTCCTCATGATATTCCAGGTGGGCCTCTTGCCAGAGCTGTAACCCATGCTGCTCCACCCAATAGAAAGCAGCCCTCTCACTAGCAGTGACTGCCAGGCTAGCCTCCCTCTTCTTGTCAACCTCATACCCTTCCTTCTCCAAGAAAACTATAAGAATCTCTGCCTTCAGCACCTCCACTACACCCTCACCATACAGGATATGTACCCAATACTTATCACTCATCACTTGTAGATCTACCTCTCCCAATTCCTCTACTGCAAAGTTATTCATTATCCTATATATCCATAGTAGATTCCACACCTTCTTCCCCCTGGGGGTCACTGGCTGCCCTTCATCCAGCATTGAAATATCAGTCCCTGCACTTGCAGTCTTATCCCACTTCTTCTTCTGAATATCTACCAGTTCATCCTTGCCCACTACCACTACCTGCTCTCCCTTCACCATCTCTGGAACTCCAAAGTATACCCTCTGGGCTCCCCTCATGGGCACATCATCCACCACCCTGCCCCTTGAAGCTGGACCTCTTCTAATAAGCAGCATAGGGGTTAGGGAAGGCTCCCAGATATCAAAGGTACTATCTGTATAAGGGTTATTTCTCTTCTCCTCCTCTCTCCCTCCTGGTCTCTTCTCTGCATTCTCTCTATCCTTGCTGGCCCAGATGCTCACCTTGGCTCCTCCCATGATTTCAATATCACTAGCATCCTTCTTCACCCTGCTGTTCAGTTTTGCCAATAGCTCTCTCTATCTCTTACATTCTTGAGATCATTCCCACCACCCCTTGTCTACCTGAATCCTCTTTCCATCTACTACTTTCAAATGTGTTAACTTAATATACATCTTCCAAGCCTTCACCCTCCACTCTACAGTACTACTCAGCTCTTCCAGTACCTCTAGCAGATCCTCTTCCTCCTCCTCACTTCTCTACACCCTTATCACCTTACATAAGAAAGCCCTCCAGACTATCACTAAAGGCCAGTCTCTAGCCTTTCCAGTAGCTTCCTTCCCTGTCAACTGAATATAAATATCAACATCCCTAGTCCTGAACAAGGTCCTCTCTCAGACCTGGAACCCAATATTGACCACCTCACTATACTCAGTCATGACTTCCATAACCCTCACCCTTGTCTCCTCAGCAGTCACTGTGGGCATCCCCTTCACCAGTAGCTGTACCACTCTGAGGTCCCACCTCAAGCAATGCACTATTAGAATATACACCTCTCTAACTATCAGCCCTATCCTCAGAGCCTCCTCCAATAGTCCAGTCTTCTTGAAGCCAACCTTCACTTCTTCCAGTCTCTTCAGGAACTTCACAGATACTGCTCCAGCCATCTGCTTGGCAATCAGCCCTAGGACCATTTTTGCTATCACCACTAAGCCCTAGAAACACAAGGTGATAGCAAACTCCAAGATTGACTTCTTGAGTAATAGTGTCACTATTAGTTCTATTATACCATCAGCCAGATCACTAGACCTTGTACCTTTTCTACTACTTGGTCCACCATCAGCAGTTCCATCTAGATTTTTTTCCTGATCATCTGTCACACTCTCATCAGTAGTCACTTCCTCAGCTCCTACTCTACCAGCTCCACTACTCTGGCCCCCCAGAGAGACTCTCCCTTGAGACTGCCACCTTGCAGTCTTCACTGTCTCCTTGCCCCTCCTAAGCCAGCCCTCCAACCCAGCTCTCTGCTGACCTCTCTTCATCTTGTCTACAAAACTTGCCCTTTCTGTCTCCTGACCTCCAGCACTGCCCCCTCTCCTACCACATCCACCTGCCAACAGGCCCCTCATGCTTCCCCCCAAGTCAGAGCCCCTTCCCACATACTGCCAGTTGAATGTGTCCAGATCACCCTACCCAGTATACATCTCAGAATACTCAATAGTTGCTATGATACTAGTAGCTTTTCTCCAGAAACTATGTTGAAAGTGTTACCAAAAGGTTGTATAACCTGAATATTACTGGAGAAAGGACTGTTTAGACTCATATATATATATAGTTATTATCTTTTAAAGTTATATTAATTATTAATATACTTATAACTCTGATAGTACCAAAAGTCCCTCACTATTGTTTTATGTACTCTTAGTATTTTTAAAAAAAAAATTGATTGAGGTTTCACTTTTTATCCTTTCTCTATCTCTAATATACTTCAAATATACAAAAGCTCTTTAAAACTATTTACAACTATATGATCTATAAACTATATTCTAGTATATCTGTATATAAGATTGCTAAGAATATAGATATTGAAATGATGATAGTTAGTACTCCAAATAGTGCTCCGAACAAGTCAATTCGAATCAAATCTGGATTTGATTCATCACATGATAGTTTGATCTGAATCTCAAATCTGAAGCTATCCGAATTAACTCGGATTAATCTGAATTGCCCCATCCAAATCGCCCCATCCGAATCACCCATCTGAACCACCCCAATCTGAATCACTCAATCCAAATCACTCAATCTGAATCACTCAATCTGAATTACTCAATCCAAATCACTCAATCTGAATCCTCCAATTTGAATCCTCCAATTTGAATCCTCCAATTTGAATCCTCCAATCTGAATCTGAATCTGAATCCTTCAACCGAATCCTCTAATCCAAATCCTCCACATGACTCATATGCCAGACATGTCCACAACACAATACACACAATATACACACATATACATGCAAATATACAAATACACATATCGACAGATCAGTCTTCAACAGTTCACAGTACTGATGATACTTCAAGTCAAACATCTCTGATAGCTCCATACCTTCCACACAATCCTCACTCCGAAATCTGGTAACATTGTGCTAAGATAGGAGATAATGTTGTTTGTAATTATTGCAGATAAAAAATTAAGATGCACCTATTGACTCGTTTGACACACACATGATATTGTTTCATCTACCCCCATAAACTACACCAGTCAGAAGTTCAAAATGCTTGATGGTACGATCTCGAATATGAATTGACACATAAAAGACAAGTACTCTGACAAAATCAAAAAGAACATGGAGACAAATAAAATCAACATCCAAGCTATAGTGGGTATGTTTATCCGATTGCCCAACCATTTCTGTATCAATAATGCTGTTTAATCAAAAATATTTAGCCATACTCTTCAGCAGAATTTCGAAATTGGCTCATTCGCTGGATTGTGTGCACAGACCAGCCATTCACAACCATTGAGAGTGATCAATTGTATAGCATCTTTGGCCTCCTTAAGTATGATTTATATTTGCCAAGTACCAATACTATTCGCAAAGATGTCCTGGAGGCCTATAGGAAGGAGCATGATAATCTCTGCCAGATACTTCAGATAAAATAAGGGCAGTACCATGACCTTTGCAAGCTGAATTATATAAAAGAGCTCACCAATTTAACCTTACATTCAATAAGCAGAATTCAGCAGGCAAAATTTTGATTACAATCAACACATGAACATCCCCCAATGCAATTTCATTTCTGGGCATTACTGGTCATTAGATTGACCTCGATTGGTAGCTTAAATCTCTCACCCTTGACTTTGTCAAACTTGCTGGCTCTCATTCTGGAGACAATATCACAGATGCTTTTATTAGTTATATCTGAGAGCTTGGGATCACAACTAAGATAAAAAAAGGGGGACTTGCCATCAGGTTGGTATTTTGAGGGAGGTTCTTAAACAAAACAGATTTTGTTGGTTATTTATTTTCACATAATTCACCAACCGAATATTTCAAGTACAGATTTTGGCCATTACGATGGACAATGCCACAAATAACTCAACATTTTTCCAAGTTTTAGCAGCCAGCCTCAAATAGGAAAATGTGGCCTTTGGTGCAGAAAGCTGCCATGTGCGATGCCAGGCCCACATACTGAACCTCGCTGTTCAGGACTATCTTACACATGTAGACAAAACATCTGAGAGAGGAGGGGCCCTGAGTATAATTTCCAAGCTGCGCAAACTGGTTGTGTCAGTTCAATCATCCCCACAATGATGAGACAAATTTGCTGCACAGTATAGGGCAATCAGTTTAGTCCCGAAAGAGCTTATATTGGATGTCTGTATATATTGGAACTCAACATTTGCAATGATCCAGCATGCACTGGAGTTTGCTATGGTATATATTCTTTTTTTCTTTGGTCAGCTGAAGTAACTGTTTTGGATGATGGAAGATTTATTTAAAGAAAAAAAAAAAAAAAAAAAAAAGCCAATAGATTTAACGATGGCTGCCAATAAGGAAATACAGGCCGAGGCTCTAGGTGAAAGCAAGTGGGACATACTTAGGAATGTTGTCAGAGTTTTGAAAGTAAGTGGTGGTTACTCTGGCTCTATACTCATTTTGTCTGCCTCTACATAATGCAACACCTCACCACATATAACTGCCAGTATTTTGACGATTGTATGAAGGATATAGTCAAACAAATGACCCTGACAATAAGCTCTGTGATACCAGTATACAACCTTCTGATTGACTGGCTAGAGGACAAGCTTGAGGACAGGCTGGAGGGTTGCAGTGATTTGTAGTTAAGCCCAGATCAGAGAGATGCTGTGGAGATTGCTCTAAGCAAGCTCAGAAAGTACTACTCTCAAACATATACTGCCATATACTCAATCAGTACAGGTATATTGATGTCAGTATGTGGCCATTGCCTCTTCCAAAATAGAGAAAACCCTACAAAAACTCACTCTTCTTTTCTTCGAACAGTGCTGGACCCACACTTAAAGCTACAATACCATAAAGATCAGGGCTGGGAGCAGCACTTTATTGAGAGAACCAAGTAGGCCATAATCGAAGTATACCAGAAAAACTACACACCACCGCAAGGTTCTGGCCAAAGTCTGGATGAATATACCAAGGGATCTCTCCTGTCCCACATTTATTTCAGCAGAAAGAGGAAGAGGGAGCCATTAGTAGAAGAGCTGCTGTCAATAGATGAACTTACCATTTACCTTACCAGTGACCACATGGTCCTGCTGGAGAGTGCAGAGGTGCTCAACTGGTGGAAGGTGGGTTGTCAGATAGACATTGTCAGATAGGCATTGGGCCAATTTAACCCACCAATCTAACCACCACTCTACCCACCAGGGTATGCAGCTGCATCAAACAGACTTCCCCAGCCTGTGTGGTATGGCTCAGGACTATCTAGCAATTCCTGCCTCCAGTGCTCTTATCAAGTGGGTGTTCTCAGGTGGGGTGGACCTCATTGCCCCAAAGAGGTGTATGCTGAATGCTGAGACAATCTGGGTATATATGTGTCTGAAGTCTTGGTGGAGCTCGGGCCACTAAAATTCGGTGAGTCTGTGGACAAGTTGGTTGACCTTGTGGAATATTTAATACCTTTCAAATTAATACCTTTCAAAATAATAAAAAAGGAAAAAAAAACCTGAGGACTCGGCCCAGAGTTTGCGGCCCAAGTGGGGCAGGGTTGGTGGTGGCAGTGGAGGAAGCATGCAATATTTGTGGCCCTCAGCCAGCAGCAAGGGGCAGCCCCAAGCTACTAGTGCCCAGGTTGGTGGGCGGGTCAGTGGGTGGGTCAGTGGGTCAGTAGAGGGAGTGCGCAAAATTTGTGGCCCTCTGCTGGCAGTAAGGGGTGGCCCTAAGCCACAAGTGTCCGGATTGGGAGGGTAGACAGGGGGAGCATACAAAATTTGTGGCCCTCCGCCAGCAGTGAGGGGTAGCTCCAAGCTGTCAGCACCCGGGTCAGTGGGCAGGGTCAGTTGGTAGGTTGGCAGGCACGGGGTTGGTAGAGGGAGTGTGCAAAATTTGCAGCCCTCCACCAGCAGCAAGAGGCAGCCCCAAGCCACAAGTGTCTGGGACGGGTGGAGTAGGTGGAGGAAGCATGCAAAATTTGCAGCCCTCTGCTAGTGGCGTAGGGGCAGCCCCAAGCCGCCAAGGAGTCTGAGCTGGAGGGTGCTTCTAGTGGTCAGAGGGTACTTCTGGCAGTCAGAGGGCATTTCTGGTAGTCGAAGTCACTGGTTCAGGTCCCACGGGCACTCCAGCTCTGCACCGCAGCACCACACTGGTGGCACTACAGAGCAGGGCCAAGAGGCCGGTAGGGTCCTATATAATGGCTAAGCTAGTGCTACATAAAAAGTGCCCAGCCCAACCCCCCTATATAAGACTGCCCAACTCATGCAAAATGGCTGTCTAATCCTCATGAAAGATTGCCTGACCCTCGCAAAGGATTGCCTAACTCTCACAAAAACTGCTCCACCCGCTGGTCCCAGGCCTTGATGAGCCTATCATCCATTGTGAGTGTGACAACTGTTGTGTCTGAGCTCTCCTCGAAGGCAACAGTACTATGGTGATTATGTGATTGGAATAGGATGGTCATGTTGGCTGCAAACAGGACCCCAAAACTGTAGGTGAGGTCATACTAGACTCTGCTGCTATCCTCCCAGGTTGGGCCCTTCCTTTCCAGGACATAAAACATTACTAGGGTGATATTGTTATCTGTGTATATGGGTAGAGAAAGGTTGCGCCTGACATATTCTGATGTGATATGAGCATATGGTTGGGTGAACTCTTGGCCCAGGATCTCATACTGCCAGGCTGTGCTGGTGGATGCCTGTCCTTAGTCCAGCCCCAGGAGCCCTGGCTTAGAAACCTGCCGAAATGGATGGCAACTGATCAGTCCTTTTTGCGTGCAGGGGGGCAAAAACCCCCTGGGCTGCAGCACTCTGAAAAAGCAGAGCTCCTCACCTTATATGGTACACTAAATTGCACCAAGAATGTACATATAGCCGCACTGAGATCACCACCAAGCTGGCCTGCCATATGCTCTACCAATCTGCTCAAAGAACCCCAGATCATAGCCGCTATTACCGTACAGGCTGTGTCATGCTCATGCGCAGTTTGCTCTTTGACAGCACTTCTAAAGTTCTGGTAGGGGTATAGAATCTTGTGCATCTCTAGAATTGTATCAAAAAAGAGTATATCAGCGAAGAGTGTGATTTATCTGAGGAGGGGTTAAAAAAAAAGAGAGACAAGTGCAGGGGATTTCAGAACTCTAGAACCCACCCTTCGCCAGTATTGCAGTATACCCAATTCCCATCCAAACCCCCCCTCCTTACTTTTTTCGCCCCCTCTTTCCTGCCACCCAGTATTTGATGCAATCCTCACAAATCTCATTGATGTGGTAGCAAAGCTTGTCACTGTAGAGGTTCCTTACCACCATTGCAACCACCTCTCCATGTTCATTAATAAAGATATAGTTCTCTTCGTCATTGGTTACTCCTGCTGGCCAATGGACCCCTTGGTCGAGTATGATTGGCTCTGATTTGAATGTAGACCCCCAAGCCTTGATGACAATGCTGGTACTGCTCATACTGAATATCTTGCCCTCGAATTTCTCTATTTGATCAGATGCTGGACGTGGTTGAACTCAGGTAACTTTGAACTCTCCTTTCCAATAGAACTGAGCCCTGATCTGAGGGACCAAAATAAGTATGCAGATGGGTTGCATGTAGATGGGTTGTATGCGGGCAGGTTGTATATGGGCGGGTTGTGTGTGGGTGGGTTGCGTGCAGGTAGGTTACATGTGGGCGGGTTGTATGTGGGTGGGTTGCATGCGAGTGGGTTGCATGTGGGCGAGTTGCATGCAGGCGGGTTGTATGTAGGCAGGTTGCATGTGGGTGTAGGTGTTTTTTTAGGGGGAGACTATATAAAAATGAAATTAAATAAAACACAGAGATGGGTATATCAGAAAAAGAGCATGAGTGAGTGAGTGAGTGAGTGAGTGAGTGAGCTGCATGCCAACAAGTTGCACAAGTTGTATGCTGATGAGTTGCATGAGTTGCACAAGATTGCTCATGAAGGCTTGCTTCTGTTCCTTTTGAGACCTCCACTATGTGATACATTGACTCAACAGCTCAGCCACCCAAGGCATGCTCCATAACGTCTGCCAGCCTTTCTTCATCTTGACCAGATGTTGCAAATAAAGTCAGCAGATCTCGCCATAGAGCTATGGACCCTAAGAAAAGCATGAGGTGAATTGGGTTATACTGGGAAAGTTTAAATAAACACAAGTAAACAAGTGGTGGCTGAGTGAGCAACCTATATCTACTATCAGTTGCTCCAAAAAGGCTGCTGCGTACATAGCTGTGAGGTCTGTGAATTCCAAGGTCCGAAGGGCTGCCATGAGTTGTTACCAGAATTCTCCCTCATCCCCGCCATCGCCATCACCATCACCATCACCATCACTACTGCCACTGCTATCACCCCTTTGGCTCTCAATGAGCAGCTTGTGTACTGTCCATATGAGAAAGAATCTAACATTGTCAGCAGAGAGTGCATTTCTACCTCGAATACTCCCTCTTTTGATGATCATTGTAGGGTGAAAAATGAGTAGACTGGACCAATGTATGAATTAAGGGCTGCTGTTTTGTTTACTCGTGATGTGGCAGAAAAGAACAAAGAAAAAGAACAAAGAAAAAGAACAAAGAAAAGAACAAAAGAAGAGAGGGAGCAAAAGGAAAGGGTGATGTCACTAAAGTGTAGTAGGAAAAAAAAAACAAGAGTGAAATGTACAAAAGAAAGGGTGAAGTCACCAAAGATTTCAATCTGGATGGATCAATCTGGATCAATCTGGATCAATCTGGATCAGATCACGAGACCAATCCAAGTTGATTCAAATCCATCACATGACAAATCTGAATTGAATCTCATCCAGATCAACTCCATCCATTCGGAGTACTAACTGAGAGGATTTGAAATCTCATTTAGTAGAGGGTGTCGGCAATGGTTGGCTTACTATAGGGTGGGTTTTAGCAGTGTGGGTAGGGCTGGCTGGACATTGGCTATTTGTTTTTGAGAAGGGGCACCAGATGGGTGTCCAGGAGAAGCTGTTAAGGTGGGAGGGGTTGTTGAGTGATTTGCTGACTGGGTGGTGGGTTGGTTGGAGTCCCTAGGGTGGGTGACATCGCTGACTAGTAGAAGGGATTTGTGAACAGAGTAGTGGGCAAGTGGTGCTGGTGTCTGACAAAGTGATCTTTCATTGTAAGGGGGTGGG
>RBNI01001471.1:0-22287 GCA_003990745.1 Jimgerdemannia flammicorona | reverse complement strand
AAAAAAAAAAAAAAAAAAATTCCCACATACATCAGGATTAACTCAAATGAGGACAAGGTCATTGAAACGCAATACAAACAGAGACTCACATTAACCACACATTCACTAGCTCCAACTACAGGCCATAAAACCCACTTAGTATTACTTTGTCCATATACCCATATAAGTATACAATCAGTAATTGGTCTTGAGAATAACAAATCCCATCTCGTTCTCTTGGTTGCCAGCCCTGGGTCCCATGGCCAACCCATACACATACTTGTTCATGGCACTGATAGAGAGTGCAGTGCCGCCACTGTGCCAGAGGTGAGGTGGTTAGGGTAATAGCACCGTGAGCCTTTCTGCTTGAGGTAAGAAAGGATAGTATGAAGCAAAAATGTAAGATTGACTATGGATGTGAGATGCAATTAATCATATCTAATGGGAATTCTTGTAAACTATCTTTCATTGATATTCAATGCCAAAGTCATATAAGTCTTCAAGCATATTGACCAAATAATTCTAAGAGGTGGACATGTGCACAATAAAACAAAGAAAATGAAAAGAAAAGAAAGGAGTTCAAAACAGTGATAAAATGCAACATCTGCTTATTATCTATTTTTCCATAGACCATGTAATACAATGTTCCAATTCTCATGCCCAATATGATGAAAACAGTTACCTGGCCAAGCTCCAGCAACCCAAGTTGGAACAAGAAATTAAGCACTTCCATGAGGTCCATTTGCAAGACTTTACTCCAAGTATATGATAATGATGCACAAAAAAAGGAGGGTTAGCTCGATGGTCTAGTCAAACGTAATAAAGCACTTATCATTCGCCACTCCTTTTCTGTCTTATTGAGAGAGGACCATCCTGATAGATATGCCAATTGCTCATCATAACGCCACCTCCCAGTAAAAAATAATATACATACCTCTGCCATGTCAAGGTACTGTAGTAGGAAGGCCTATATCTGGGTGTTGGCATCCTGAAACAGGAACTGGAATCTCTTATTGGTAATCTTGAGCTCCTGACTGGAGGGACTATTGGATACTGTAAACAATGTTAGGGGATAAGCCCCAAACTGTTGGTTCGTATCATTAGACATGTGGTTGATAGTTCAACATTATATCAAGGATATATTATAAGAAAAGCGAGTTGATAACGTTGATAATAGAAAAGAAATCCACCAACCTCATCAGCTCTGATTATTGCAGCAGATTGAATATGCCACGGCTTGGTTTCTTCATCATTGGACATGCTGACCATGTACTTGTAGTATGACTGCATTCCATGTCAGAAACCCTCGAATCAAATCTGTTGCTGACGGAATGGGCCATCTGCCTCATGAATACCACTGATGCCAACAAGAAGGTGGAGCTCACCCACCACTTTGCCAACCTCTGGCAAACCAGTCAGATTTCCACAGTGGGCACCACTTTCCCTCCTGATCGACCCGTTCACTCTGACTCACTCGAGGTTATTACCCTGGGTAAGGCCGTGAAGGTCGGCAAGGGGGGGACCCTGCAAAGCCGGGTCCCCATTCTCCACACCCTCGCCAACGTCGAGCAGTGGGCGATTGACACAGTGCTGGACAACATGGCAAGGTTTCGCACATACATTCCTAACCATCGCATTCACAAGGATGACCCAGAGCCAGGTGCGGCAGCGGTTGAGAGAAATGATCCTGGAGTAGCTGAAGGTCATGCGACACACATGGAGGAGATCGCCTCTGTAAGCCTATGATTGGTTGTAACGTCACAGATGACGAAACAAGCAATACCACTGCCGATCGGCCATGTAAAAAAATGAAAAATGTGAATCTCTATGACCAGAGCAGCAATGAGAATGTAACTTATGCGAGAATATCCTTAACTTTTATTAATTATATTTCAACTATATTTTACTATGAATTATTATGTGGGAAGAGGAATAAAATGAGAACAACATTTTTCCACCCACATAAATATTCCCAATTCGGAAATTCACATGACGAGTGATGTTTCACTTGGGCAGCAAAAACAACCACACACAAATATCACAAACATGCAAATAGCCTTTACCCTTTGATCCTTTGAGCACACTGTCCATCAGCCTGCTCTGCCTAGTTCTTAGTGATACCCCTGCCATTGACCGTGCCTTTGAAATCGAACTTGCCAAGACCAACAAAGTTTCAAAGCTCATAACGGTTCGTTATATTCATATTTTGTTTCAGGGTGTGGGAGCTATAATGGTGGGCAGGTGATCATGCTCATGTACATGGCTGCACAGAGTAACATCCTACCAAAACCATCCTCAATCTACAACCACCAGAATGTTGTGGAATGCCAGTAGTGCTCTTCCATCCCGTTTTCAGCCAGTTCATCAAAGAACATGTATGTTTTTTTTTTTTTTCTTAAGTTTAAGGGATGATTGCATTGTTGAATTTATACTCATTACTTGCTTGATATCTTAATACAGCTTCAAAAGGTCCATGATATCTGTTGTAGTCCAACCATAATCATCATTGCGTAAATTGGTAAATTTTCTCCATTTATGTGTTTTACATGTTCTATATCAATATTACTACCCAGATATACACACACATCTCAGTATCTTCATGTTCTTATTGTGGTGAAAGTTGTCAAAGGATATAATCACTATGATGATACTTTGGACTTTAACTTCTCTTATCAGTTTTTAAATATCATAACAACTTGACCAGATCTGGTTGTGGGAGATGGAACAGAACCGGATGAAGTATTGGACAGGTGAGCAAGATTTCTTGAGTTATGGTCTTGTGGTGGTGCATCTCCTACAGGCATCGTGGGAGCAGCACTGAGTCCGGTAGCAACAGCAAGACGCAGTCGCGGTTCCAGTCGCATCAGTCTAAGAGATCGTGTGACATTACCAGGGAGGTCGATACCGTATATAAGGAGGAAGAAGACAACGATGACGATGACGATGATGAGGCCAACTCGCCCCGGTTCCTGGACATCATCTCCAACAATGGCACTACATTCCACGGTTATCAAAACATGTTCAGCGATGAGGACGATGTATACAACGATGCTATCCCTGATGAGAGCACAGAGGATGGAGCCGCCTTGTCACCCATGTCTATGCGCAGGAGGGGCCGGTGCAAGCGCGCGACCAATGACAAGGATGATGATATTGATGGCAACATTTCTCAGACTCAGACGTATCACAGTGGTCGTTGACCAATGATGGTTCGCTTGTCCACCTACTCTGCCACTTGCATTCCAATTCGGTTGTGTCTGAGCCTATCATGAACAACGCACACCCAGGGATGCATCAGAGGTCTCTGACGTCTCTGCCTGGTGAGCTCATTCTTTCTGGCATGAGTCAGAAGTCGCCGAACTTGCCAGGTTCTTTGGTGTCAAAGTGGTGGAAGCCAGGAATGTGCCCAGGACACCTGTCAGAGACGAGGGGAAGCCTTGGTACCTTGGGTACGATTACACACTGATAGAAATTGTATTCAATATGGAGGGGTATATCAAGGGTGGGACCTTGAGTGCACTAGTAGAGAGGCTGACATTGCACGATTATCTCCATAAGTGATCCAAATTGGGGGTTATTATTTTTCTTTTCAAATATGATGAGAACAGGGAATTCAGCAGTCGTAATGTCCAATTTATAATCCATTTGTTCTAATGAAAGCAACGTTTCTTTCATATCCATAGACTCCAATTTCATTGCTACGTTCTTGCTCACCTACCAATCATTCTGCACAATAGAGGAGTTCTTTGATCTCCTCATCAAACGCTATAATATGAAGCCTCCGGTGGAGCTCACTGAGGCAGAGCTGGATATCTGGGAGGAGAAGAAGCGCACGCTAGTGCGGATGTGGTAGGTTTTGCACTGGCAGATTCGAGAGGCATTGTAAAAATTTTGGTAAGGCCAGAAATACCAATTTAAACCCCTTTTCTTCATACTTTCAAACCGCAGCATATTCAACATTCTCAAGGGTTGGATCAAGAACTACTATAATAAAGAAGACATCAAGTCTCTTGAGGTCATCCACAAACTTGTAGAATCGTCAATGGATGAGAAGCTGAAGTCTGCAGCACAACAATTGATCAGGCTGATCGATAATCGCAATGCATACAAGCTTGTGCCCAATACAAACATGGTGGTGCTGCCGTCCTTGCTACCCAAGAACACGAAGCATTTCCAGTTTCTCGACCTCGATTCCCTTGAGCTCGCATGTCAGCTCACCATCATGGACTTACACCTCTATGTCAAGATCAAGCCTGTCGAGTGCCTCAACAAGGCTTGGTCCCGAGAGGACACAGAGAACAATGCTATCAATGTCAAGGCTTGTATCGAGTACTACAACCAGGTCACCGTGTGGGTCTCAGATTCTATCCTGTCCCAAGTGGAGGTTAAGAGATGCATGGCTATTATTAAGTACTGGGTGCAGGTCACTGAGGTGGGTGTTGAATTTGTTTTTGTTTTTGGTTTTGCGCGATTGGGATTTTTGTGCTCACTGTATCCATAGATACAAAACCATTTCCTCTTGCGATTGTAGAGATGTCGTATTCTGAACAACTTCAACACCTGCATGGCTATCCTGGCCTCATTCGATAGCAGTCACCATGCAGGTTAAACCTAGTTATATTACAGATCAGTTATTGATTGATATAGAAATGGTAAGGACAAAGACTAATTATTTAATTTATAAATATATAACTAAGAATTTCACACTTTCTTTCTCCTGCTTTTTTGCTATTTTTTTCTTCATTTTTGCTTTCATCTTTTTCTTCCACATCTTCACCCTCATCCATATTCTTATCCTTATCTATATTCTCATTTTCATCAATATTCTTGTCTTTATCGATATCCTTGTCTTCATCAATATCCTCGTCTTCATCAATATCCTCGTCTTCATCAATATCCTCATCTTCATCAATATTCTCGTCTTCATCAATATCCTCATCTTCATCAATATCCTCGTCTTCATCAATATCCTTATCTTCATCAATATCCTCATTCTTATCAATATCCTCATCTTCATCTATATCGTCATCTGTATTATTAGAGGCTTGAACAAAATTATGGAGAATAAAAGCGACCTGAATAAGATCTACAGCCTTTGCAGTGTCATTGTTCAGAAGACCTGTAAGACGTAGGAACCTTCCCTGTATAATAAGGTAATTTTAACTCAGTAATGAGAAATAGATTGTTCATTCTTTATCCCTCTGGTGCTTTGTTTTCCACAATTAAACATGATGGCAACATTTCTTGTATCCTTCATCTCTCCCATACTTGCATCCCTCTTGATCTTGTTTTCATCCCTATTACTACACCTAATTCTTTGCCCCGACAATTTTGTTGCATAATAATAATTATCATATTTTACATACCTTTAAGCGACCAAAGGCATGTTCAACCACTACTCTTGTTTTTGATAGTTTTAAATTGAATATTTTTTGACGATTTTCTGATGGCTTTGGCTTTGGATATGGACAGATCATGTATGGTGTACAAGGTATCTATAACATCCAAGTTATCCAAGTCATCTGAGTTATTTGTCCATTCCCAGTGAGCCCAATTCAGAAGAATTTGTACCCAACTAAGTCACTTACCATTTTCAAGAAATCTACATAATGAACTCTATTGTACTATATAGAGATTATTATACTACACAAAGAGATTGTTATGTCTAAGTTGTATAAGAAAACCACTAAATTACCAGATTACTTTACATAAGGAAACCCATTGTACTACATAGAGATTATCATATAAAAATCACTACTACTCAAGAAGAAAATTGTTAAATTATCAGTCTATCATATATATAAATTACTGCTATACCCAAGAACCATCCCAATAAGGAAATTCACATAAATTGACCACTACACAAATAGAGGAACTATTATTGTATCCAGATTGACTATTATACTATTAAATATCAGGAATCCTAAAACATTTTGTAGCCTTTTAAGGGGCTTAAGCCAAACTATATTAACCCCCAATCTTGTAATTTACCTCTATTGAGCCAGGTATGTTACAGTAGATATACTGGTTCTGTTTTTAAATTAGCTGCTTCATCTAGATAGCAGAGATAATATTATATCTGGAGTTTGATTTTTTTTTAGTATACTCAGGTTATAACTTGATATCTTCTAGAAATATTGTATTGGTTTACTAATTAATGTAGAGGTTCTTCTGTATAAGTTAGGATTTTCTAAAGATGAGATTGTATCTAGAAAGGTGTACAATATAAAAGGTTTGTCTTGAAGTATAGTTACTGAGTTATAGAAGTGTATTCTTATATATCTTAGATAGTTTCTGTATTATTTTATTTCCAAATATAGCAATATTTCCTTCTGTATTTCTTTATATCTTGAGGTAAAATTTGTTAACAGTTTCTTTGTCAAGATAGCATTTTCTTGCTCTACTATTGATAAGAACTTTGATAGGGTTTTTTTCAATTTTTCCTTAGAGGCAGATATATTCTATATTGGTTTCTTATAAGATAGTAATTATTTCTGAGTTAGTTTCTTCTTCACAATCTTATACTTTTTCATCTTTATTATTAATATTCTTAATTTCTTCATCTTATTATTTTGGAATAGTTGGCTTATACTTCTTAGATTTGAGAATACATGTAATACATTCTTCTATATATTCAAAATAGTATATCTTGATTCTATAAGAATATCATCCTACAGGAATATATCTATCAGTAATATACTAATACTATTTCTGGTCTTCTCCTTGGCTTTATCAGGGTATTTTTCTATTAATCTGAAAGCTTTTTCTCCTCTATTAGAGGGTATAATAATCCTCTATATTTTATTTTTATTTTTACCAAATTATCATCTTTTCTTTATTATATTACTCAGTAGAACATTCCAGAATAGCTTAGAATATTATGGAATTACTTAGTTATTTACTAAGAACCTGTTTCCTAAATAGTTCTACTAAGATTATATTGATTAATAATTAATGCTTAATAACTCTCTATAATGTTCTACTAAATTCTGTTAAGTATAACTCATTGTTCAGTATCTAGCTTAGTAATGTTCTATCTATTTCTTTTTCTTTCTATTTCTCTTATATAAATACTTTCTCTGAATACTACAATAAAGCTCAGTCTAGTTAGTTATTATATATATACTTGAACCTCCTAAAGATAATAAAACTTCTCAAGATTTACTTCTTAAATATAGTTATACATTTCTATTTAAATATTTGCTAACATATAGTCTATATCTCAAATTTCATCTAACTTAACTATATTAAAGTACTTTTATACTTTAATAAGTATAATTGTTCTCTATAATATATATACATATTTATTATAATTAATAGTAGTAGAAAAGTTAAATCTCACTTCCTTACTTTATAGCCTCTGTAGAATGTATACAATAGCTCCAAGAACAAATAGTATACCTGATGCAGATCTATTAAGAGACATAAGCAAAGATATAAGTAATAGAGGAGGTATCAGATTCTAAAGATAAAGGACCAATAACAGGCCCCTCAACTATAGCCAAGAAGACTTACCTTAAGTTATTACCACCTAAACCCTATAATAGAAAAAGTGGTAATGTTGAAACCTGGCTCTTCAATATGAACCAGTATTTAACAATAATAGATATATCAAATAATGAGTTAGTTACTTATGCAAGAGTACTACTATAAGGAGATATAGCTATTTAGTAAAAAATAAAATTCCAAGTAGCCAGAAATGAGAAGGAAGATCTCTCAGACTAAGATAAGTTTCAAGAACAACTTATATAGTAGTTCAAGCCCATTAACTTAAAAATAATAGTCAGAGACAAGTTGATATCTTTGTAATAAAGAAGTAATATTGATTACCAACTGCTTTAATATAATCTCTTTCAGAAAAGACCATTTCTCTGAATCAATCAAGAAGCCCCAATAAGGATATAGATACCTCAAAAAGATTATAGGATCTGTCCTAATAGATTTGGATACTATTACTAAATCAAGACTTATATTAGAGAAAAAGGAAAAATTATGTAAGAGCAAAGCCTATTTCTACTACTGAGAAGAAGAATATATTACTACCAAATATTCAAAGAAGACTAAGGATAAGATAGGAATAAAGAAGGCTCTAGTTATTACTAAAAAAAAAAAAAAAAAGTAATATCTATTACTCAAATTGAAAAAGTATAACTGATAGTTCAAAAACTACATCTCAATACTATTATACTAGAAGCAAAAACCTCAGATACAATTGAGTTAGACCTAGCAGCCATTCAAGATACAATAATTCCTATAGAATAGTAATAACTTATAGTTATTAGACTAGCCATATAGATATCTGATGAATATTATAGAAGAATTGTACCATGATTAAGTCTTAGTATTAAATACTAATTAATCCAAGTACAGGAGTAATTGACCCAGATTATTATAGAGAAATTAAAGTACTTCTGATCAATAATAGTACATAATCCTTCAAAATTAAGAAGTAATATCAGATTGTAAAACTAATAATAGAACAAGCCAAGGTACTAATAATCAAGGAAGTTACAAATTTAGAAGAAACTACTCAGAGTACTGAAGGATTTAAAAGTACTGGCAGTATAAGCCATAAGGAGAATAATAGTACTATCAACACCAGTCTACTACTATTTAAAGAAAAAGTCAAAGGATAAGAAATAGATATTCTTATTGATAGTAGTATATCTGACAATTTTATTAGTAAAGAACTAGTAAAGGAACTAAAGATCATCTCTATCAGTCTGCTGTAATAAGTAGAATTCAAGATTTCTATAACTGATAGAAAAGAATACCAAGTTAATAGAATAGTAGCCAAGTTACTCTGTATAATACAAGAGTACTTTAAAAAATTAAATCTCTATATTATATCTCTGTAAGGATATCACATCATTCTGGAAAAACCCTAGTTAGTACTATATAACTCTGATATTTATTAGAGAGAAAACAAGCTCATACTAAATAAAAAAGAAAAGAAGGTCATACTGGAAGTAAAGAAGCTTATAAAAATATTAGTAAAAATCATATTAGTAATCTAATTCAAGAAGCTTTTCAAAAAGCACAAGTAAGTATTCTTGGTAATCATATGACTCTCAAAGTTAGAAATAGGAAAGGATCTCTCAAAGATAGTCCAACCCCTGGTTCAAAAATTTAAGAACATTTTTCTGAATAATCTGCCTATAGGACTGTCACTCAAAAGAAGTATAGATCATAAAATTGAAATTCTCCTAGACTCCAAACCTCTATATAAGTCACTATATCCTATATTACAACCTGAACTAGAACTTCTTTAAAAGGAACTAGAAGACTTAACTACTAAAGGATATATTTAACCAAGTACATTACTTTATAATACACCTATTCTTTTCATTAAGAAAAAGAATAGCACTATGCAAATATATATTGACTACTATACTCTCAATAAGATCACAGTTAAGAACTAGTATTTACTACTAAGAATAGATAAAATATTAGACAGACTCCTACATATTAAGGTTTTTTCCAAATTGAACCTTCATTCTGATTATTATTAAGTCTGTATTAAGGAAGAAGATGGTTCCAAGACTACCTTCAAGATATACTATGGTTTATGGGAATTCTTGATTATACTATTTGATCTCACCAATATATCACTAACCTTTTAGAGATTAATACAAGATATTCTATAATCATATCTTGATACCTTTGTCATTATCTATCTAAATAACATTCTGATATTTAGTATATTAGAAAGTGAATACTTCAAGTATCTCAGATAAGTATTTAAGAAATTATGAGAAAATAAGCTTTACTGTAAGCTTAGCAAATATGAATTCTTTAAGAAAAAGATAAATATCTTAGCCATATTATCTCAGTCAATAGTATTCAGTCTGACTCCAAGAAGGTTTAAGCAGTCTCAGATTAGTTTATTCCAGCAAACATCTATAATATCAGATCTTTCTTAAGACTATCTGAGTATTACTATTAATTTATTAAAGGTTACTCTAGTATTGCCAAGCCTATGACTGAATTGTTAAAGATTAATAACTTATTTCAATAGACTCCTATCTGCCAAGAGATATTCTAAACTCTGAAAACAAAATTGATAACTATGCTAACCCTATGTAATCTAGATCTGGCTCTGTAGTTTACAGTCACTATAGATATATCTGGATATATAATCAGTATAGTACTATCTTAAGATATAAGTAAAGAATCTCAACCAATTGCATATTCTTTGTAAAAATTGAATGAGGCTGAATAAAGATATGCTATCTATAAAAAAGAACTTCTGACTATCTATAAAGCTCTACAGAATTGATAATATTATCTTAAGGGCCAAGACTTTGATATTATCACTAATTATAAGTTACTTATGTATCTTAACTTAGACCTCTGTCTGTTTTCAAATTGGACAAAATAGATTGAGTATATCTAAATATTCAATATCAAGACTATCTACCAGCTAGATAAGACAAATATAATAGTCTATGTCTTATCAAGAAGATCCAATCTTAGTACCATCAAGATGACTCCAGATAAGACTCTCTTGGATAAACTAAAAGAAAGATACCACTAGGATCTAGTCATAAAAGAAATCCTTGTAAGTCTATTAGAAGAATATAAGATTACTATAGAATTATATACAAGAATGACAAAATGTATATCCTAAACTCCAATAATCTTCACTTTAAGATCCTCAAGGAAAACTATAACTCCCTTCTTACTGGTTATATAGGATATCAGAAAACTATTTACAATATTCATCATTAATTCTTCTGACCTGTGATGAATCAAGATATCAAAGAATATATATATCTATCTACAATTACTGCCAAAAAAACAAGATATCAAGATTATAGTCATATGGTCTACTCTAATCTCTTTCAGTTCTAGCTGCTAAATGGAAGCAAGTTATAATAAACTTTATTATCCAACTGCTCAAGACATCTCAAGGAAATAATACTATATTATCTTCATTAACTGTCTCATCAATAGTATCAAGTTAGAGCTAACTAAAACTAATGCCATTGTTCTTAATACTGCCAAAATATTCTTCAAGACAATCTTTTAAAATTATGGTCTTCTGAAGATCATGATTAGTAATTAAGATCTGAAATTTACAAGTCATTTCTAGTAGATATTTTTTAAGAAACTTGGAGCCCAATAACCTCTAAGTACTATATACCATCTACAAACTGATGAACAAACTGAGCAAGCAAACTAGACCCTCAAACAGATATTAAAAAACTATATTTCTTATAAATAAGATAACTGAGAACAATATCTTATCTCTATAGAGTTTGTCTATAATAACTCAGTATAAGTCTCAACAGGCTTTATATCTTTCAAGTTACTATATAGTCAAGATATACAAACTCCATCAAGCCTACTTACTCAAGTTAGGAAAGAACTCTCTAAAGTTCTTATTACCCAAGATCTCATTAATGATATGGCCATAATGATTCAAGTTACCAAAGATATTCTGCTCAAGACTCAGATATGATAAGCCAAATATACCAATACTAGGAGATAGGAGATCAAATTCAAGATTGGTGATCAAGTACTCTTATCTACTATAAATCTTAATTTGATATCTCAAGTCAACTGCTTTTCTAAGAAACTTCAAGCAAGATACATTAGTTCTAATGAGATATTTGAATAAGTATCTTCTATAGTATATAAGTTAATACAACTATAGACTATCTGTATATATTCTGTCTTTTATATTTTTCTGCTCATAAGTATCTAAATCAGACTCCTCAGCCATTAGTACCTCTTTTGGTTGATAGTCATATTGAGTATAAAGTTGAGAAGATTCTTAATAAATACATATATATATTATAATTATACTGAGTATCTTGTCAAATGAATTGGCTAACTTAAGTATAATAGTACTTGGGAATCTATTGAAAATTCCAAGAATGCTCAATGAGCTCTCTATAAATATAAATATTGAGAATAATGTTCTCTTTCAAGTAGGAGAGAATATAATAATCCTCTATATTCTATATATTTTTTTTTACTGAATTATCATCTTTTCTTTATCATATTACTTAATAAAATATTCTGGAATAGCTTAGAATAGTATAGAATTACTTAGTTATTTACTAAGAATCTGTTTTTTAAATAGTTCTGTGAAGATTTCATCAATTACTAATTAATGCTTAGTAACTCTCTATAATGTTCTACCAAGTTCTACTAAGTATGACTTATTGCTTAGTATTGTAATGGTGACTCCAGAATGATGACATCAGCATAGGAGACAGTCTTTCCTTACAAGCCACCAGATCAGAGTACAAGAAGATCATATGGTATATAAGATGAGCAATAATGACCAACTGTAAGTCATTGTAACTACAGTATAAGCATCTTGAGAAATATAAAAGAAGGATCAAGGAACCACAGTAGCAGCAACCAATAAGACCCACAAATCCCAAAATAGCTCAAAGACTTACCACAAACAAAATGTCTGCTGCTCACCAAACCTCAAGGTCAAGGAACCACCAAGGCATCTTAATTAAAGAGAGGATATTCTAAGACATCAGAAGAGCCATGAGGACTTGCTCAAGAAGGACTTCTAGTATCAACCTGGGTACTGGTGACTCTTATCAATATATCCTCTACTGTCATGAAATGGAAACAAGGATCACCATTGCTACTGAATGCTTCCAAATATGGTAGGAGTATGAAATAGGAAACCTCCTCTGCTGGGAGTTCCCACAGGCTAGCACTCAAGAGTTACAAGATGCCACTCCCATAGATATATGTGAAACAAGGATAGCTAAGAAGATCCATCAGATCTTCAGGCATGCACCATGATCAATCCCCAACTTGGAGTATGTTAGAGTCTCAGATTTTAGAGACCTGTCATCCCACTGTATCAATACACTAGAAGCCAGGGTGGCTACAGAAGCCCAGTCCACTATCACTCTCAATAGTGATAAAATAGAAGACTTCTGGTATTCTATCCTTCAGGACAACTCAGACCAATTCCTGCAAGAATTGATCTCAATATTCCAAGGTCCAAGCATCCAGGTTAGACCTCCCCAAGACCCCACATTTGTTCCCTATTTTGTGGAAGAGAACCTCATAGACTGGAGAGCTCCAGACCTCCTTCCTGCCACCAAACATGATGACATCATTGGTGATGACATCATCTCATGTGACACCAAAGCATGTGAAATATGCAATATATGTGAGATGCACAACCTACATAATGATAATGATAATGACGAATTCATGGACCTCATCTCCTTCAAAGACATCCTGACCTCTAATGACAAAGCCCTCATGGTCCTGAACATTCTTCTCTAAGTCTCTTGGTTACACTGAATAATGCTAGCACCAGCATTTGATATAACACTGAATAATGCCAGCACCGGCATTTGATATAATACTGAATAATGCCAGCAATGTAATACTGAATTATACCAGCATCCTGAACCTATACAACCATCAGTAGACCCTGGAACTTAGCAGTTTTTTCTGTCCTGGCATTTTATTTTAGTTATTAGAATTTATATTTAGCTTTATATCTTAGCAACTATTGAATTATATTTTGTATAAATACCCCTCTTATTTCCTCTGAAATAAAGTCAGTCTACTCAGTGCAATATACACAATCCCTTGCAAGCAATCTAAGAGATAACAAGACAGTTAAAGATAAGAAGTTTGAGGATTATAAGACCTTGAGAAGGTACTTCAATAAGAACTTGCTTATAACAAACTTGAGTTAGTCTAAGAGATATACCTTAAAGAGAATCTGGCATATTTGAAAAACTCAGTGACCACTACATGACAGTATCTAGCTTAATAATGTTCTATCTATTTCTTTTTCTTTCTATTCTTCTTATATAAATACTCTCTCTGAATATCTCAATAGAGCTCAGTCTAGTTAGTTATTACATATATACTCAAATCTCCTAAAGACAATAAAACCTCTCAAGTTCTACTCCTTAAATCTAGTTATATATTTCTATTTAGACATTTGCTGATATATAGTTTAAGTCTCAGATTTTATCTAACTTAACTATATCAAAGCACTCTTATACTGTAATAAGTATAATTGTTCTCTATAATATATATATTTATTACAAAGAGTGATATATATTCATTATTTTCACTTTAAGATCATTACATATTACTTTGATGATAGCTTGGACAATTCATTTTCTACATATGATTTTGATAGTCTTTTGTCCAGTATTGTATAGTAGGATCTTGATTTTGTCTTTGAATCCTTGGTTTATAACTCCTCTAGCTATATAGAGTCTCTTTTTTTTGGCCAGACTATTTCTTTCTGTAAGATAGATATAGGTATATTTGGAGACTTCTATTCTAATATCTTTACTAATGGTTGCTTACTTGTCTGGTTTGATAGTTACTTCTATACTAGACTAGAGATTATAACTAGTATTAAATTTATGTGCTTTGTTTGGGATCTTTATGATAATGTGGAATTTCTTAATCTTGATTTTCTCAGAAATTTCTTTGGAATTATCTCCTATCATAGTGATAGTGTGTGAGGAGGATGATTCTTTATTTGTATTGGTCTTTTTATCAGGATATTTATGAGACATATATTTTCTCTTCTTGTAGTGAAAGTATACTTCCTTCTTTATAAGTTCTTCCATTTTCTTAGACAGTTTCTTGAATTCTCTTTATATCTTGAGGACTTATTCTGAGGTTTGTACTTCTTCTTAAATTAGTATCATTTGTCTTCTTTATTGTTATTTCTGTTGTCTCTTGGCCTTTGGCCTGTGAGGATGATATATACTCTAGTAACAGCTTATTCTAAGTATCATTGCTCATATGGGCAATCATAAGATCATCCTTGTTTATGTATTTTTTTCTGATAACTATTCAGAGATGACATCTAAGAAATAGGCAGCTTGGGTTTTATTTATAGTCTATTCTCATTAGCTATATTCTACTTTTATAGTATTCTAAAGGGGTTTTAGTCTTGTAGTGAATACTTCAAGATCTTCTTTTCTATCATTATAGAAGTATAGATTCTTAAGCTTAGTTCTAGCTTTAGCAATATAGGCAGAGCTACAGAACTACTGAATAATTAGCTCATTTAGGCCTATAGTAGCTGGGTAGGCTTTATAGTTAGAGTAATTGTTATCTTCTTTACTTGCATTAATTTCATAATGAGTTTTCTAGGTGAGGGGGTGTATTGGTAGGTTGCACTACTATTAGACAGCTGTATCTGTAAAGTATATAGTAACCTTCTCTACTTATGAACCTGCAGTTATATAGAGATCTTCAATCTTATAGTATATATTATTATTAAGAGTTTTTTTGGATTCTGATTATTATTTTATTTATTGGTATGATAATTGGTATCAACTTGTCCTACAAATATTATTACTTAGTCTGCTTTACCTTTAAATGGAGTGAGGTGGAGGCCTTTTATAGACTTATTTATTTCAATGCTAAGATAAAGAGCTTAAGTAAGCATAGTTACTTAATTAGCCAATACTACTATCTTATCATCTATTGATATTATTCTGCTATCTCTGTTGTCTATTTGGTGAGATAATTGAGGTTCTTTTATTATTATGGTATATCAATCACAGTTTAGAGTTGATTCTTCTATAATATTACTAAGATAGGTGAGCCTATAGACTGGTGGTTTTGATAGATCTACTATACTTTTTAGTAGACTTAATGTTCTTAGTAGTAGTTCTGTAATAGTACTGAGGGCACCAATGTCAGGTTCAGGTGAATTTTTGATTATCCTCTTAGGTCTAGATAATATGTCAGAGGTCTTACTAGGTCTAATTGCTTATAGTTCTTATTACTGAATTATTCTTACTTATGTATAGAGAATTTAGTAATAGAAGTGAGATTTCTTTTAATAGATATAGTATTCCTTATAGTTCAGAAAGGTCTTGGCTTTATAGTAGCAATTGTTTGAGAGGAGATTCAGAAAATTTTCACTTGTAGCTTTAATGGATTCTTATATATATTTCTCATAAAAATAGCTGCCAACTAGCCTGTTGAATTCTTTTTTTAAGTTCATGAGTATAGGGGACTTCTTTTTTAAGTGTGAGAAAAGTATTTAATACTTCTTAGATAGTTTTATTATTGAGTTTATCAAACTCCTTTTAGCTGGTATGAGTTTTAGTCTATTTAGTAATAATTTTATTAAATTCTTCAGCTTGAGTATAATAGTGTATCTTTACTAATAGTAATTATATCCTTTAAGTTAATGATCCTTGTTATCAATAACTTAAAACACTTATGTCAGATATCTTTAGCTTAAAGAAGTGGCTGTCTTAATGTCTAAGTACTCTCTTTTGTACTTCTAATTAATCTAGTCTCCTTTTGGTAGACTTGTATAATAATTTGGCAATTATAGACTTTAATTCTTTAAAGTCTAAGTCTTATAGTATATTCTTTTTAAATATAGTCTTTTTATTGGAGATTATTCTAGAACTTATTTATATATTATAGACTTAAGTCTTAATTGTCCTTTTTATTAAATATTCTATAAATTCTGAGAGTTCTTGAATCATTTCTCTGAGAGTATTTGTACATTTTGAAGATCTTTAGATATTGACTAACTATTGACTAAAAGATATAAGATAGAAAGTCACTAGAAATGATATAAAAGTTATATCATAATGTTGTTATTATAAAGTCATAATGATGCTAATTTATAATATTATTGTTCTAGATTTTGACTAAGACTTTATAATATAATGTATTATATCATAAAGTAGTGGTAGATTTCTATATAAGTGGTTAGAGGCTTTTTATCTATCTCTATACTGAATGAGAAATAGATTAGCTCTTCTGAGCTAACTTCTGACTTTATAATCTCAGATAATATAGAAGACCAGTCAGAGATAAGTCTAATATTAGAAGGAACAGAGTAGTCAGGGGGCCAGATACTGATAGAGATAGAGACTTATATAATTGGTTCTTAAAAGAGACTAATAATAGAGTTGAATATCTCATTCTCATAAGGCTAAGCATCATTATTATAGCAGTCTTAAAGGTTAAAGTTATTTGTAAGATCTAACTCTACTTATATAGTGTGGGTGTCATTGAGGCTGTCAATTTTGACAGAAGCTATTCCTTATATACCACTAATAATAAAGGGTATTTTTCTGAACAATTAGTAGATATAGAACAAAATATGCTATCTAAATATAGAGATATTATATTCATCTAGTATTTCTGAAGTGTTTATACTACTTTTGACAATAAGTATATTTGCTTGATAGTTTCTTAATATTATAAAGTATCTGGTGATCTGTTGTATTCTAGATATAACTTCATCAGTAGCTTGTAGATACTGCTCAAGATCATAGATATCTATATTAATATATTTCCAGATAAACTAATATTGATAGTCAAAGACAGTATTCCAGAGTACTTAGTAGACACATTCAGAAGAGAAGGACATAATTTGTTAATGTCTAGTTTTGTTTTGGAGGAGTGTCTTTAAGTTCATATAGCTATTATTTAGTTAATCATTTTTTAGAGCCAATTTGCTAACCTTTTATTTATTTATCAAACAAACTATTTTAGTATAAGATAGCTATGATTTTATAGCTTGATAGTTTAGTTTAGCTCATGAAGTCACTGGTCTTGAAGATTTTACTAACTTGTGATATCAGAAGGCTGATGATATTAGTAGCTAATTTCAATATACTCTAGTTCCTATGATATCAGAGACTATTTTAGTTTATGATATTAATGTAGCTGTAGACTAATTTAGTCTTATACTATTTTTAGCATCCTTAGTCTATTTCTGAGGTACATATATTCATAGTAATATCAGTACAAGTATATATTAAACTAGTATAGAGACTAGTATGACTACTATGATATCATCAGTTGAAAAGAGCTAAAATTAGTGTTTATTATGATTTTACTAATATTTTTGATTTTTCTAGTATATAACCTTACTAGTGATACATATGAATTTGATGATATCAGCTTGACAATATCATCCTTTATAATATTGGAATGTAATTTCATTATATTATCTCCTCTTTAAGATTTAATATTCTCATTAAATAGTCTTTCTCAGTTTTCAATATTCTCATTGAGTTTTCTTATTTTGGTATAGTGTTGTTATACTATTTTGATTGTCAAAAGTCTAGAAATATTCATTTTTCTCAAAAAGTGATATGTTTGTAGTACAGTTATCTAATGTATTGAATTCATATATTAAAGAGTCATATGTTCAATACTATATACTAGAAGTGATTCTGATATCAATCACTGCTGGAGAATTTCCTTCAACAGAATCTTCTTAAATATTTATATCTTATTTTCCATCAGTAGTATGGAGAGAATAGACTGACTTTCAGTTTTACTATTTTTTCTTAGAGAGTTTATATTCTTTGTCTTAATTTTATTATCATTCTCATAATCAATTCTTTTAGATTACTAGTCTTAGTTCATGAAAATTTTTTTTATAACTTTTTCTATATTTACTTATTTTATTTTAATAATCAGTATCTTGTGATATAGTAGATAGTAGATTAATCTCAGAACTATAAGTTAGAGATTCAACTTCTTCAAATTTGGCATATTATATACATATATATTCTTTAGCCCACATTACCTGGACCTGTTGCATCCATTCATTCTCCTTAGACTAAGAGATATGAGTGATATATCAGCAAGATTGTAGTTTTCTTTCTTATTGTACCAAATATTCTAGGATCTTTTCTTTAGTATTAGTGAGATTTCTTTCTAATTCCTAGGTAAAGTTATATAAAGAGTAGCCTTCCTATTTTACTAAATACTCTAAAGATGTTTCTCATTCTCTTTTTATAACTCAGCAGTCTAAAATTTATTCTACAATATATTCTGATTGCCTTTAAATTATTATTAATAATGGTAGAAGTATTTCTTAATTAGAAATTTAATTTGAAGTATACTACTTAAGTAGTGAAATATGAAATATATTATATATTTTCATATCTTGAGAGAGTTTTAATTGGTATAACACATCAGATATTATTTCTTTAGTCAGATAAGGTCTAATATATTTTGGACATAGACTTTGTTTAGGATGTCTGGTCTAATTTTCTATAGTTATATTGAAGACTTCTAAGAGAACTAAGTCTTCAACTTTAAAGAGAACTTCTCTTCTATATTGATTGATATATTTGACTTATTGCTTCTGAGTCTTCTATAATTCTTTTTGTACTAATTATATAATATTCTCAATAGTTACTATAAGGTCTTCTGCTACAGATACTATAGATTTTTCTATAGTTGTTAGAGTTCATGGGTATTGATCAATATTTATAAAGAAAAGTATCATTTGAGTAGATGACTATTTAACATTATTATTGACAAATTCTATCAATAGAAGATATTAGTCCCAGTTATCTTATTTATATTTATAGAATATTCTTAATATTTGTTTAAGAATTTTATTAGTTCTTTCTATCTGATCATCAGTTTGTAGATATGTAGTAGGTAGTAGAGAATAATAACTTAGTTTTTATTATTTCAAAGAATGCTTTCTAAAAAGCACTTGTAAATTTGGAGTCTCTATCTGAGATTATTACTAATAGTAGTCTATATAGCTTAAAGACTATATATAAGAAGATTTTTGCTATTTCTGGTACAGTGACTATAGTAGTAGTAGGTTCAAAATGTATCTGTTTGCTGAGCCTATCTATGAATACTACTATAGTACTCTTTTCTTAGTTGGTTCTGAGTAGTCTTACTATAAAGTTTAAGACAATCTGGTCTCAATTTCTAGTAGGTATTGATAGAGATTGAAGAAGTCATAAAGATACTTAATTTCTTACCTTATTTCTTTGATATAGATTATAAGAATAATAGAAGTCCTTAATATCATCTATCATCCTTAGCCAGTAAAAGTTCTGAGTTATATTAGTAAGAGTTTTTTATAACTATAATGTTCTGCAAAAGGTATATTATTATATTCTTATATTATAATATACCTGGCTCAATAGAGGCAAATTATAAGATTAGAGATTGATATAGTTTGGCTTGAGCCTCTAGCTACTTTGTCAAAAAGTAACAAAATGTTCTAAGATTTCTAAGGTTCTTAGTATTTAGTAGTATAATAGTTAAGTCTGGATACAATACTAGTTCCTCTGTTCACATAGCAGTCAATTTATGTAGATTTCCTTATTGAGATAGATTCTTAAGTATGAGCAGTATTTTGTATAGTATAGATGGTCTGGCAATTTAATGGTTTCCTTATGTGATTTCTATATGACAATCTCAGTATAGTATATTGATCTCTAAAAGTATATGATTTCTGGATAGTGATCTCTTATATACAGTATTCTTTATATGGATTTAGTGGATAACTTGATTTAGCAGATTCTCCTGAATTAGACTTACTAAGAATAGAGGATGGTATAGATTCTTCTGAATTGGCTCACTGAGAATAGATAAATAACTTGGATAATGTAGATAACTTGGGTGTCACAGATTATTCCTGAATTAGCTCTTCTAGAAATATAGAATAACTTGATAACTCAGATAATACAGATAATTTAGATAACTTGAGTAACTCACATATCATAGATTCTTCCTAAATCAGTAGCTCTCTGAGAATGACAGATTTCTTGAGCAAAGTTGTATTAAGACTGGCTTTGTTTGTATAGAGTTATATTGTTAGACTGACTCTACTGTGAAGTTGTATCAACAGACTGGCTTTGTAGCAAGATTCTATTGTAAAGAGAGGCACTTTATTGAAGTTGTATAGGTCACATATTTCTTGTATTACTAATAAATAATATAAATCTGATATAATGGTGTAAGATCATATTCTAACATATTGAGTTGCCATCCTAACACTCTTGCTCAACATGATATATAATCCAAAAAAAAGAATACAAACTAGAATAGAAGCAAACTAGAGTAAACTAAATATAACCAACAAGATGCTATATATTTAAATAACTACAGAAGGCCAAAATTCCCTGCTTATAAGTATGAAAATATATAAAAAATATAGTAAAAAGACCAGTAATATAGATCTGGACTAATGTAGAAATTTTTGCAAGTTGAAAAGTATTCTGAAATATATCCAAAAATATCCATAGGTAAAGAATGTGAGAATGTAATATATATAATATATAATATAGTAAGAGAGGCTTTTTGTAGTCTGAAAAATATCCCATAATTAACTACTAGACAGGCATATAGCTCATAAGACTCATTCCTTTAACACATTGCTCAAACTTTGACTTTAGAAGAACTTTGGTCAAGGAGTCTACAATCATATACTCCATGAGAGTATATTCCAGATATATGATGCTGGTTTCTATGCATTCATATATAAAATGATACTATATATTAATATATTTCATTCTGTTGTAGTGTACTGGATTCTTGGCAATTGCAATCATAGTCTGGTTATCTTAGTATAGTATAGTGCTTTCTTGTATAAAGCCAAGCTTCTTTAATAGTTTGCAGAACCATATAGCTTTCTTTATTACCAATGATAAAGTCTGATATTCAGCTTATATAGATGATATTGCAATAGAGAATTGCTTATATATTTGCCACAAAATAACAGATCCCTGATCACCAATATGGAAGAAGTACCTAGTCATAAATCAATGGTTATCTAAGTCTCTAGCCCAATTAGTATCATATATACCAGATAGCTAGATATCATTACTCTTACCATTGCTCTCACTTAATCTAATGTCACTATCTAATGTGACCATATAGTATGCTGATCTCTTTAAGTATTAGAAAATCCTCTTAATAGCACTTCAATGTAAATTATTATAGCAGAAAGAATATTGTACCACCTTGTTAATAGTATAGAATATATCAGATCTCATTTCTAGTATAAAATACATAAGAGAACCAACTGCTTACTAATAGGAAATATCTTTAATACTATTCTTAGTAAGCATATTGTTGTCATCCTCAGGAGTAGTATCAGGTTTTTTTAACTTTATAAAAGTATCTATAGGAGTACTAATGGACTTGTATTCACTTATATTAAAATATTCAAGAATGGCTTTAGCATATATCACTTATAAGAGATATATGGCATATGTGTTCCTGTTATATATAATTAATATTCCTAAAAGAAAAGATATATTACCCATGTCAGTCATCTTGAATTCTCAGTATAAGGTTTACTTTACTCTATTAAGCCTGTTCTTACTCACAATAATAATGATATCATTTACCCATATATCAATAAATACTATGTCATTATTTTTTTTTTTTTTTTTTTTTTTTTTTTTTTTTTTTTTTTTTTTTTTTTTTCTTTTTATAGTTACTTGGACTCCAATCCTTTATTAATACCTGTCTATTCCATATAATACATTAATCCTTCCCTTTTTTTTTTTTTTTTTTTTGGTC
>RBNI01001470.1:0-22290 GCA_003990745.1 Jimgerdemannia flammicorona | reverse complement strand
GAAAACAAGAGGAAAAGAGAGAGGACATAGACTGTATAAATACTACTATAGACATCAGTTAATAAAGGGAGTCCAAGTGACTATAAAAAAAAAAAAAAAAAAAAAAAAAAAAAAAAAAAAAAAGAGAAAAAAAAAAAAAAAAAAAAAAAAAAAAAAGGTAATATACTTACTAGGGGGTATTCTTCTTAAGGTGTCTTGACTTTCATGAAGACTACTTGGGCAATCTTCTGTCCTTCAAGAATTCAGTACTATTCTATACTACTATTGTATAGAATGGTCTTGATTTTACCTGTATATCTTGGATCTATAGTTCTCTCTATAGTTACTCCTTGTCTGGCAAGTCTAGACCTTAAGATAAGTTGGATGTAAGTTTTTTTTTTTTTTTTTTTTTTTTTTTTTTTTTTTTTTTTTTTTTTTTTTTTTTTTTTTATATAGTTACTTGGACTCTGCCATTTATTACCAGTTTATTAATAAAATTACAGTATCTCCTCCCACTACCCAATCCCCATAGGGGAGCCCCTCCCTATATTATTACAAATAAAGATCATCTTCTCACTCACTACTCCAACCCTCCCCCCACTCTACCTACAGATTTGCTCCACTAAGTGATGCCTTCAACCACTCTGCAACCCCCAACCAAGTCATCAGTCCATCAAGGTGTCTTCCATAAGACTATGCCAACACAACAGCCAGTCCTCTAAGCCCAGTCTCCTCCTATCTTCAAAAACAAATAATCAGTGACTGGCCAGCCCCACCCAAATTGCCAAAGCTCAGCCTAAGGTAAGCCACTCCTTTCTCACCCCCCTCTACCAGTCCATCTCTCAAATCCTCCCACCAACTCCATGTGCTATCTCTCCTACACACTACTCTCAAATAATCTCCAACAGTCCACCAAAAGTCACTAAGTACCTCATACTCTCCTAGCCAATGTTCAGATATCTATACATATTCTCCTTTCTGCTCTATATTGTAGCACTCCTCACAGTTAAAGCAACCTCCCTTGATAAGGTGATCTGAGTGAAAGTTGAGCATTACATTCCCCACCAGACCACTCAGTACTTTGGTAGCATCCACCTCCTCACCTCAGCACTCTAGGCCCAAATGCCATACCAGTTCCACTCTTCTCTAATACCCACTCTCTGCTAACTGTTAGGCTACAGATTCTGGCCTGGTCTCCTTTGGCATTCTATCTCATCACTAATGTCAAACTCAATTAAGAGAGTACCTCCCAGCAATACTTGGTCCCATCTCTACATCTCTGGATCCCAAGCCACCTCTCCTTCATTTTCCTGCCAATGAATTCCAATGTAATACACCCCCTCTCAACTCCACTGCTCTCTTTAGCCACCATGCTCTCAAGCAGTATAGCCTCTTTGGAAAGTTAACCAGCCTAAGTCCTCCTCTTACTACTAGTAAAAATAAGACCTCCTAACTAATCTGACTCCTTCTTCCAGCCCAGATCTACCCCTTGGCTAGCTTCAACAATCTCTTCACCACTCAGGCTGGGAAGTCCAGATGATAAGCCAGATACCACAACTTCAGCAGCCAATAGACATTCAAAATTGAGACATACTCTGAGAGATAAGTGGCAACTCCCTCAACTCTACAGGGCCTCCCTCCAGATTCCAACCCTCTGCTCCCACCAAAGTCTGAGTAGCATGGACCCATATACTGACAAATAAATACCCAAGTACTGTACTACCTCACCAGTAGGGACAATTGTTCCAATAACATCCCCTCCCACCAGGCTATTGCCTAACACTATTGTTTCACACTTGTGTCAATTGAGTTTAGCCCCAGAGTTCTCCTCATACCACTTCACTATCTCCTTAAGCTTCTCAATATCAGCAATTGATCTCAGGCTGACCACCATGTCATCTGCAAAGGCTCCAACTTTCCACCCAATTCCAAAGATAGAGAGTCTCACTATCTTCTGCCTGATTCTGTCCATTAGGGGTTCCAGAGAAAGAGTATACAGAATGGGAGACAGTGGGTCCCCCTGGGGCACACCCCTACTTAGGGGAAATGATACCTCTTTATGTCCATTATATATAAGTACAGCCCTACTCTCTTCCAGTAGGCTGATCATTGCTAACTAGAACTGATACAGTACCCCAGTCTTATCTAATACTTTCACTAGCCAGACTCATCACACCCAATCATAAGTCTTCTCCTGGTCCAAGAAGACTAGTTACCCATCCAGTCCACAAGCTCATACCTCTTCAATAACTCCACGTACCCAGGTCATGCTATCTCTAATAAGCTGACCTCCTATAAAGTCCCTCTGCTCAATATCTAAGACTTGCTGGGCCACCTTCTGTAGCCTCATGACCACCACCTTAGTTACCAACTTTCTGTCTATATCCAGCAGCTTAATTGGCTGCCAGTTCTTCCAGTCCTCTTGCCTTCCTTTGATCTTGTAAAGCAATGTCACCAGCCTCAGATTCTACTCCTCCACCCATCTCTCTGTCTGTAGTATAAAATCACACAATGCTGTCATCTTACCCAGTACTCCTGGAACTCCCACTATCTTCTTCCAGAAGTCCCAGGGCAGACCATTCTCCCCAGGTGCCATATCCAGCATTGTCACAGCAAGAATCTGGTGGATCTCTTCCTCTTGTACTGGCAATACCAAGTCACCCAGCCCATCTACTTGTGGAGGGTGCCAATTCTCTAATACTTGGTCAATGGCAGCAGCATCCACCCCACCCTCCTCCTCACTCCACAATCCACTCCATCATTTTTTTAACAATTCAAGAATGTCTTATATACTATGTACCAGTATATCATCAGAGTCAAGTACCCCCTCTCACCTTTGCTATATCCTTCTCACCTGAAGGGCCCTCATGAGATACTTTGAGGGTCTCTCTCCTTCCTCCAAACTCTGCCAATAAAGCCTTGCTGCCAAGCTCTGCACCCTGGCCTCTTTCTCTTCCCACAGTACCTGTTATAATTCTCTAATCTCCAATTTTGACCTCATTAATCTCCAATCCTCTCTCTCCTCCAATGTTGCTAGCTCTGTCCAATCCTCCAAGAGCCTAGTTAGTCTAACAGAAACCCATCTCACCAATCACCTCCTCTGCTTCCCAGTCTCCTTGCCAGCCTCACTCCAGTAAACCCTGGCCATCTCTTTCATCCTCATCTACTAAACACCAACTGGAGCACCTTTCTACCTCCAGCTCTCCACCCTCAGTTGAATATCTTTAGCCCACTCATCTTATCAGATTCTATCATCTAATAAAGAGGAATTGAGGCACTAATGTCCAGGCCCATCCCCACTCCCCCCAAAATGCCCCTGTTCTAAAAGCCCTCAATAATCCAACCATAGACACCATTCTACCTCCAGCGACTTCCAGACATTTAAGCCCCAGCAGCTGACTATCAAAATCTAGTTGATTCTCATCCCCAGACCCCCTGCCCAATGTGTGTATATCCTCCTATCCCCCCAGCACTCTCTACCAGTATCTACCAGAGTACTTAGTCTTTCTACTTCCTCCTATGCTGCCAGCCCTCCACTCCTACTCTCAGCTCTCCATCCTCCATCTGTTCTATCTATCAGTATATCCCAAACCATATTGAAGTCTCCACCAAGCATATCTACTCCAGTCTCTGCAAGGATCTCACTCTCCTGGAGATCCTTCACCCAATCCACATGCTCACCCCATACAGTAGGATAGTAATAGGAGTCCACTGTGACTGGCTCCCAATCTATATATATTCACTCTCCCTAGACCAATCTATCCCCTCAGCTCCTCATATCCCATATCTCCCCTCTGCCTTTCTAGACCAGAATCCCAATCTTGCCCTTCCAAATTGCTGCACCTCCCTATTTCTTCATCTATTCCAGCCTATCTAAATCATCCTCACACCTGATATTCTGCAAGAGGAAGAGATCAGCCTCCAATCTCTTCAGCTAAGTAAAAATGTTCCTACATTGAGAAGTGCCCCATAACCCATTCATATTCAAAGAAAAAATGTTGGTTGTACTATTCATAAAGAAATATGGTATGTGATCAAGTCCATCTCTACTATTCTATATTTATCTCTTCCTGTGCTATATCCAGATTATGTTCCACCATCACCTCCTCCTCTTCAGCCTGAGCCTCTAATCTAGCCAATAGCTCATTCATCTCCCCATCTGCCTTCTTCTCAAACTCCTCCCAGTACTCCAGGTAGGCCTTCTGCCAGAGCTGCAATCTATGACACTTGGTCCAGCAGTATTTAGCTCTCTCACTAGTAATATCTGCCAGCTCCACCTCCTACTCCTTATCTATCTCATACCCTTTCTCTTCCATATACACTGCAAGGATTTCCACCTTCAATGCCATCACCACTCCATCCCTCTGCAGGATCTATGCCCAATACTCATCACTCATTACTCTCAAGTCCACCTCCCCCAACTCTTCAGCCATCAGGTTATTCATCATCCTATATATCCAAAGTAGGTTCCCCACCTCCTTCCCTCCAGAAGTCACTGGCCTCTCACTATCCAGCATCATGGTGTCAGCCCTGATACTTGCAGACTCATCCCATATCTCTGGGATATCCACCAGTTCCTCCTCTCCAGCCACCACCACTTGTCCCTCATTTGCTACCTCTGGAACTCCAAATTGCACTTGCTGGACCCTTCACATTGACACATCCTCTACCACTCTGCTTTGGGAAGCTAGATCTCACCTAATAAGAGGAGTATGGGTAGGCAAGTCCTCTCAGGCCTCCTTCTAGACCTCAAACATACCATCAGCATACAGGTTATTGTCAGTCACCTCCCTGTCCTCTCCTGTCTCCTTCCTTGCACTCCTGCCACTCTTGCTAGCTCAGATACTTGCTTTGGCACCCCCCTTCTCTACCATTCTGCCTGCATCCTTCTGTGGTCTATCTTTCAGCTTAGCCAGTAGCTCCTTCTATCTCTTATATCTCTGAGCTCTTTCTCACTACCCCTTATCCACTCAAATCTGCTTCTCATCCACCACCTCCAAGTGCATCAACTCCACAAAAGCCTTCCAAGCCTTTGCCTATCACTCCACCATACCACTCAGCTCTTTCAGTGCTTCCAATAAGTCCTCTTCCTCCTCCTCACTCCTCTTCACTCTCATCACCTTGCACAAGATTACCCCCCAGACCATCACTGAAGGTCAGTTCTTTGTCTTCCCAGTAGCTTCCTTCTCTACCAGCTGAATCCTCACATCTACATTCCTAGTCCTGAGCAAGGTCCCTTCCCAGACTCTGAATCTAATATCTACTACTTCTCCATACTTCTCCATGACCTCCTCTACTCTCCTTCTCATCTCCACCACCATCACTATGGGCACTCCTTTCACCAGCAGTTGTACTACCCTGGGATCTCATCTCAGACAATATACCATTGGAATACACACCTCTCTAATAGTCAATCCAACCTTCAGTGCCTCCTCCAAAGGCTCAGTCTCCTCAAAGCCTACCTCTACTCCCTCTAATCCCTTCAGAAACTTTACTGATGCTGCTCTAGCTACTTGCTTAGTAATAAGCCTCTGTACCAATTTTTGCTATCACTGCTAGGCCCTAGAAGTACAGTATAATCATGAATACCAAGATTGATTTTTTGAGTAACAGGGCCACCACCAGGCCCATCATACTATCTGCTAAATCCCCCTGCCTTCTAAGCCCCAGCTGCTCAGCCATACCATCAGCAGTCACATTTAGATTTTTTTCCAGATTGGCAGTCTCATCGCTATCAGCCATCATACTCACTCTAGCCACTACACTTCCAGCTCTACTGCCTCCACCTCTAAGAGCTACTCCCCTATATACTGCCACCTTTTCCATCTCCTTACCTTTCTTCAGTCATCTCTTCAGCCCAGATGTCTGCTGTCTCTCCTTTACTATCTCTACAAAGCTTGCTCTCTCAGACCCCTATCCTCTACTACTGCCTCCTCTCCTTTTATGTCCTCCCACTAGCAGCCCCCTCATACCCCCCCCCTCAGGCCAAGGCCTCTCCCACATATTGCCAGTCAAATGCACTTGGGTCACTCTGCCTAGTATGTATTTCAGATTACCTATTAGTCACTATATTGCTAGACTCTTTCTCTAAAAATGATATTGTAAGTACTTTTCAAAGGTTGTATAACCTGAATGGTACTGGAGAAAGGTGTTGGATGTAAGTTCCTTTAGATAGTTATATAGCTAGTTCTATTCTGAACATCAATATTCTTCTAGGCTTAATGGATTCATCTTCTAGACTATAGAGGTTATACCCTATATCTTCCTAGTGAGCTTTGGTCAGAGGTTTGGTCTTGAGATGTAGCAGAATATACTGAGTAATATTCTTGCTAAGTTTAGGCTATTCTTGGTCTAAAGCTATACTAGCAGAAAGTCTCTAAGCTTTGAGGTTGAGGTGTAGCCATCTGGCTCCAGTAGAAGGGTCTCAGAGATAATTAATTCCTCTCTTTCCTGTGGGGTCTAGGGCTTTCATAAAGTTGGTGATATCTTCTACCCATCTTTGGTGAGTTATATGTCTGATGAGAGTTAAGATATCTTCTCCCAAATTATAAATCTTAAAAATTCTTCTTTCTGATTTCTTGGCCTGACTTTTTTGGATCTGAATTCTATTGTCTTCTCTCTTTAGAGTATAGTAGTATCAAGAGGGAGAGTGGTCCTCAGGGGGGAGATGGGAGTATAGGGGCTGGAGGGGCTGTGACTGGGGGTGTGACTGTTGATGAGAGTATGATGGGAGATCAGGAAAAAAAAAGAGATGTGACAGCTGATGGCCAGGTGAAGCAGGGGGTCCCAATGTGGAAGGGGGACCTGGTGGATGGTATAATGGGGCTGGCAGTGGCCCCATTGCTCAAGAAATCAATCTTGGAGTTTGCAGTCACCTTGTGCTTTCAAGGCTTGGTGGTGACAATGAGGATAGTCCTGGGACTTATTTCAAAGCAGATGGCTGAGGCAGCTCAGTGAAGTTCCTGAAGGGTCTGGAGGGGGTTGAGGTGATCTTTGAAGAGGCAGGCCCACTGGACGAGGTCCTGAAGACTGGAATAGTGGTTGGGGAAGTAGTGGTCTCAATGGTACAGTGCTTGAGATGGGACCCTAGGGTGGTGCAGCTTCTGGTGAGGGGGGTGCTGATAGTAATGAAGGAGGAGACTAGGAGGAGGGTGGAGGAGGTGATGGTGGAGTATGGTGACATGGTGGACATTGGCTTCCAGATGTGGGAGGGGACCACATTCAGGACAAGTGACGTCAATATCAGAATTTGGCTGGTGGGGAAGGAGGCCACTGGGAAGACAAGTGACTGGCCCTTGGTACTGATGTGGGGGACTTTTGTCTGTAAGGTATCAAGGGTAAAAGGAAGTAAAAAGGAGGAAGAGGACTTGTTGGAGGCTCTGGAGGAGTTGAGTGATGCAGTTGAAAGGAGGGCAAAGGCCTGGAGAGTGTTTGAGGAGTCAATGCATCTGGAGATTATAGATGGGAAGCATATTCACACTGACAAGAGGCAGTGGGAGCAGGCCCAGGGGTGCAGGAGGCAGAGGGAGTTATTGGCAAGTATGAAAGAAGGGACGAAGAAGAAGGTAGACAGGGCTGAGATATCTGAGGGTGTCAAAGCTAGTGTCTGGGCTAGTAAAGGAGAAGGAGTGGTGGAGGCAAACAAGGAAGGAGCTGGGAAGGTACTGAGCAAGGACCCCTATGCAGACAGCACATTTGAAGTCTGGGAGCAAGATTTGAATACTACTCCCCCCCCCTCTTATCAGGAGGGACCTGGCTGGGAAGAGAGGGGCAACAGAGGATATACTGATATAGGGGGCCCAGTGAGTATACTTTGGGGTTCCCAATGTGGTAAAAGGGGGCCAGGTAGTGGCAGTTGGCAAGGATAAGCTGGTGGATGTCCCTGAGGAGGAGTGGGATGAGGATACTAGTGTAGGAGCTGATACCACAATATTGGATATAGGGCAGCCAGGGACTCCAGGAGGGAAAGAGGTGGGGAACCTGCTGTGGATGAGCAAGGTGATAGATAACCTTGCAGCTGAGGCATTGGGAGAAGTGGACCTTAGGGTAATGCCTGAGGAGCATTGGGTACAGATTCTGTATGGAGATGGAGTAGTGGAGGTGCTGAAGGTAGAGATACTTGTAATTTTCCTGGAGGAGGAGGGATATGAGATTGATGAGGTGAGGAAGGCAGAGCTGGTGGTTGTCATTGGTGAGCAGGCAGTCTACTGTTGGGCAGAGCATCATGGTTTGCAGCTCTGGTAGGAGGCCTGTCTGGAGTATTGTGAGGAGAGAGAAGATGGAGTAATAGTGGAACTTCTGGGAGAGTTGGAGGTACAGGAAGCTGGAGAGAGGGAACTAGCTGATGAACATGACTTGGACTTAGTGCAGGAGGAGCCAAATGCAGACTTATAGAGGATAGGATTACTATATAACATTATTTCTTATGAATAGTACAACTGGCATTTTCTCTTTAAATGTGAATGGGTTAAGGGGATCTGGGCAGTACAAGAACATTTTTACTTGGCTCAAGAGATTGGAGGCTGATCTCTTTTTACTATAGGATGTACAGTGTGAGGATGAGGATGATTGGATAGAGTGGACTAGGGAATGGGGTAGGGCTACTGCTTGATTTGAAAAAGTAGCAATTCTGGTGAGGAAGGGTAGAGGAGACTTGGGGGGAATCAGGAGCTAGGGTGATCACTTGGTCTGGGGAGATTGGTATTGGCCAGGGTGAGAGTCGATGAGGGTTGGCTCTTGCTACTGCCTAGCAATTAGGGGTGAGAGAACTGCATAGATTAAGGAGCTGCTAGAGGAGAGTATTCTCTTGGAGGAAGGGGTCAATGTTCTAGGTGGAGACTTTAATATAGTTCAAGATCAGCATCTAGACAGAACTGATGGAGGGAGAAATGCAGGAGAGAGAAGTGGAGGTCTGGATGCATGGAAGGAGGTAGAGAATTTGAGCTCCTTAGGGGATATGGGCAGAACATGGTGGGGCAACACCAGGGTCTACACACATTGGGTGAATGACTTGGGTACAAGGATTGACTGGATTCTGATAGCCGAGTGTTGGGGTTCAGATGTTTGAAAGACATTGGAGGTGGAGTAGTGCCTGTGGTCTGATCACTGGGGACTGTTGGGGCAGGGGCAGTTTGGGGAGAGTGGAGATGGACCTGGACATTAGTACCTTAACTCCTCCCTGCTGGCTGAGAAGGGGTTGTAGAACTCATGGGTGGAGGACATTCAGATGAAGGTTTTTATCTAGAGGTATGAGGGTTTGTCTGTGGGTGTCCATTGGATGAGATTGAAAGAGACTGCAAAGGTCTATTGGGGAGGAGCTGGTAGAGAAGCTGGGAGGCAGAGGAGGAAGTGCATGAGGTATGCTTCCAGGAGGCTGAGGAGATTGCAAATAGATTGGACAGATTTGCTTACTTCTGATGGGGTGGAGGATTGGAGGATAGAGCGAGTGAAATTGGAGATAGTGGAACTGCAACAGGTGTTGAGAGAGGAGGAGGAGACATGTATGTGAGGAATGGCTACCAGGCTACAGTAGCAGGGGCTTGAGGAGGGTGAGCAGCCTACTAGGTACTTATCAAGACTCCTCAAAGCTAGGAGGGTGTGACATCAGTGGGATGGGGTCTTAGATACCAAGGGAGATATGGTGCATGGCACACAACAAATCTTAGGGGTTTTGAAGGAGAGATGGCAGGGTTTGTAGAGTGAAGGGAAAGGGGGTGCTGATGAGAAGGTGATTAAAGCTATACTAGAGGAGTGGGGGCTGCCACAAGTAGTAGGACTGGGTGACTTGATCTTACTGGTACAAGGAGAGGAGATCCAGAGTATCCTTGCAGCAACTAAGCTTGGAATGGTGCCAGGGGAGGATGGGCTACTATGGGACTTCTGGAAGAATATGGTGAAGGTCCCTGGAGTTTTGGTGGAGATGGCTGCTCTCTGTGACCATGTTCTTCAAAGTGGTGAGTGGGTTGGAGAGCAGGACCTCAGGCTGGTGGCCTTATTGTACAAAGACAAGAGGAGGAGAGAAGACTGGAAGAATTGGAGACTGATCATGCTTCTGGATATGGACAGGAAGATAGTGACTAAGGTGATTGTCGCAAGGCTGCAGAAAGTTGCCCAACAGGTGCTAGAGGAGGAGCAGCAAGGCTTTGTTGGGGGCAGACTTATAAGAGATGAGACTGCATGGGTGCATGATATTATAGAAGGGGTCTGGGCTTGTGGACTGGATAGAAGGTTGGTCTTTTTGGACCAAGAGAAGGCCTATAACTGTGTATGGCAGGTATAGCTGGGCAAGGTGTTAGATTAAATTGGTATTCCCTTAAGATTTCAGGCTTCTATATTGAATCTGCTAGAGAGCAGTCAGGTGGCACTAATGTATAATGGTCACCAAGATCTGGCATTCTTCTTGAAAAGAGAAGTTTCTCAGGGGGACCCTCTGTCCCCTATTCTCTATACCCTTTCATTAGAGCCTTTGATGGATAGAATTCACTAGAAGATAGCTGGGCTCTCTATATATGGTATAGTGTGGAAGGTGGGGGCCTTTACTGATGATATGGTGGTTAGACTTAGGTCTGTGGCAGATGTCAAGGCACTTAAGGGGACAGTAGAATGGTATGAGACTCACTCTGGGGTGAAGCTCAACTGGCATAAGTGTGAGACAATGGTGCTAGGGAATGGGTTAGTGGGTGGGAATGTCATTGGAACAATTGTCCCTACTGGTGAGGTAGTGTAGTATCTGGGTATCTTCCTTTCTATATATGGTTCTATCTTACCACAAGTGTGGTGGGAGAGCAGGGTGACTATTTGGGGGGAGGCCCTTCAAGGGTGGGGAGGCTGCTATATCTCTCTGGTGGGGTGGGTGTTAATTCTGAATATCTACTGGTTCCCCAAACTATGGTACATGGCCTATCACCTAGACTTCCTGGCTTGGGTGGTGAAGAGGCTGATAAAGGTGGCTAAAGATTGGATTTGGGCAGAGAGGAGGTCCCAGATCAGTTGGGATACTCTTGCAATACCAGTGGTCAGGAGAGGTCTTGGCCTTGTGGATTTCCCTAAGAGGTTGTGCTGCTTGTGAGCCTGATAGTTGAAGAGAGCTGCTGAACTGCAGGGAGGGGGTTGGGTGCTACTGCTGCAGATGGTATGAGAGATGAGAACCTCCCCTCAAGAGTCCTTAGGAGATCTGCTCTCTTTGGTGGAGCTGAATGGAAATCAGTGGCTGCAGTGTAAGGGCTTTTAGTGGGGGGTAGTTGATGGAGTATACCAAATTGGCCTGTGCTGGCAAGGCAATGAGGGGGAGGTGATGTGGGGGCCAGATATGTGGTGATGGGATAGACTGCTCCTGGGGGATGCTCTACTTGCTGAGTTTGATATTGGAGATAGAGTGGAGTATCAGTAGAGTCTTGGCCAGAATCTTTGACCAAGTGGCTGGTAGGTGGCAGGGATTGGTAAGGAGTGGAACTGGGCAGGTATTTGGTCTTGGAGTGCTGAGGTGCAGAGGTAGCTTCCTCCCAAATTCTGGGTGGTATGGTGGTGAATGCTAAGAAGGAATATCATATTGAATTTCCACACTGGCATCTGGTAGAAGGTGGCCATTTCAATTATGAGAAGTATTACAATGTAGGGCAAGCTGGGAGACTTATGCAGATACTGGAATATTGGCTGGAAGAGTGTGAGGTTTTGGGGGACTTTTGGGTAGAAATAGGGAATAAACTGAGTATAGAGCATAGGTCAGTGGATGAGGGAGGCTGCTGGGAGGACTTGATATCTTGGCTAGTGGGTGATGTAGGTGATAGTTGGCTCACTGTAGGGTGGGTGTTAGCAGTGTGAGTGGGCCTAGCTAGATATTGGCTTTTTGTATTCAAGGAAGGACAGCAGATGGGGCTATAGAAGAAGATATTATAGTGAGAGGAGCTGTTGGGAGATCTGCTGACTGAATGGTAGGTGGGCTGGGGTCCTCAGGGGGGGTGACATCGTGGTTTGGTGGCAAGGATCTGTGAGTAGAGTAGTGGGAGGATAGAGATAGTGTTAGATAAAGTGGTCTTTCATTAGGAAGGAGTAGAGGAGGAGGGGGGCCCTAGGGGGATCAGATAGGGGGTGGGATCATTGTATTTATATGAGATAGATGGATATAATAAAGAAAGGAAGTCCAAGTGACTATAAAAAAAAAAATAAAAAAAAATAAAAATAAAAAAAAAGCAACATTCTGACTGAGATAAATCTTCTGATGTCTATAGTCTCAGTAGTCCAGGTATCTTCTATGGTTGCAATATCTCATTGCTTAGAAATACTGTTCTCAGTTATTGATCTCTTATTATCTTAGAAATTAGTATTTATCTTAGTCATAGATTGGAGGAAGGGTGGCCAAGAGATATACTTCTATTCAGATGAAAAGGCCTTATCCTTTAGCTTAGCTTTGTAACTTTATAGTGACTTCTTGGAAGATAGTTGACTGTATAACTGTAGTTGGGAGTTCTAGCCTTCAGGGTCTCTGTTTTTCTTATTGATCCAGTAGATAGCACTGGTAGCAGTAATCTTGAAAAGAGTGAAAGACTATTTGATATAGATATCTTCCTAACTAAAAGGCTCTTTCTTGGTATATTTCTTACTTTAGAATAATAGGAATTGTATTAGATCCTTCTTCAATATTCCAGGGATCATTATCTTCTAGTGGTATCTAGTGAGGATTATCCCAGAAAATTAGTTCAGAGAATTCTTCCTCTTCAGATACTTCTTGTTCAGGGACCTCTTATTTGAGAGTTTCTTCTTTCTTAGATGATTCTTGATCTCAAATAGCTTGTACTTCTGCAACTTCAGCTGTGGGTATCTTTGGAATATACCTATACTTCTTTTTTCTTTTTCTGCACTCAGGGCAGACTGTGCCAGGTGAATTTCTTGTCTCAATGATTTTGGAAGAGTGCTCAGTATACTTGTGTCTTTTGAGACAGATGGAGCATCCTTTGATCTGTTCTGCAATAACTCTAATTGTAATGGTGATGGTATTTCTGGCCTATATATTGTCTTCTGACCTGTCATCTACTAGGTTGATTCAGAGATTGAGCCTGGGATCATTTCTATTTTTGGATTCTTCTTCCTCTTCTGTAGTAGACTCTTTACTACTGATATATTCTTTCTGAATAGTGACCTTCTTTTTCTTCTTTAATTACTCATAGCTAGTCACTTTAACTCTATACTTCTTGTCTCAGTAGTCAAACTTGAGTACTTGTTGACCAATATCAATAACTGCATTCATTTCCTTCATCTAGTTAGTACTAAGGATTATGTCATAAATAATAACTTTAGTGACAATAGCTTTCAGGATAGAGAGCTGAATGTGTCCCAGAGAGATAGTAATATTTTGCACTTCTCTAAGAAGTTGGGTTCAGGCTCTATGTACTACAATAATGCTGAGGTTGGATGGTCCATCAATAGGCCATTGGAGGGTGTCCAGAAATTATTTAGCAATAATACAGATAGCTACTCCTATATCTATGAGGATTTTTATCTTTTGTCCTCCAATATCTCTATATAGATAAGTGCTGATATATCTCTCTATAACTTGAATGGGAGTGGGATCTGGTTCTTGTTATAGAATTGGAACTTGGTCAGTACTAGATCTAGTGGTTCTCAATAGTTTATTTTAGACTCTAGCTATATCAGTTATAGGAATTGCAGGAGAGGAACTTCCATCTTAGCTTCTTGAATCTTTTGCCAAGCTTTATTATAGATATCTCTGGGTATGGTCTTTGGGGTGTACTTCTTCTTAGACTTCAGGAAAGTAGGCTCTTGTTCTTCTTGCTCCATTTCTTCATCCTTTAGAGATAGTTTATTTGTTTCAAGAACAAAAGATAAAGGAGACTGAGGAGGTATTTCTACTTGCTCTTCTTCATATTCTTTATTTTTTTCTTGAATTCTTTGGCTGGTATTTCTGAATGGTCTTCCTATAGGTCTCTTCCTTTTCTCTGCTGGGTAAACTGTCTTTCTGATAATAACTTTAGCTAGGTACAAGTTCAGGTTACTGTAGTCTTTATTATTGCTTTCTTCTTAAAGTCTTTGATAGGATGGGCTTCAGTCTTCTTGTGCTGAGTTTCATTTTTTCAGTTTGGTAGTTCTGAGTCTCTTCAGTCACTTCTTTTATTATCACATCCAGTGGCATAGTGTCTAAATTATCTATAATAGAAGTACTGGACCTGAGCTCTATCTTGGATAGAGTATCTCCTTTCTTCTCATGGTAGCTCCTGTTATCTTTAGGTAGATAACCTTGATTTCTTTATAGTGTATACCCTCTGTTGTCTTATAGATAGTTCTGATTTTTATATATAGTGAGTTTTTCAATCTGCCCCACCAATTAGTCCAACTTAGAACTGAGGTCTTGGATTTTATTTCTGTCCTTCTTCCATTCTTTAGCTGGTTTTCTTTTCTTAGATCTTTCCTATCCTTGAAGAAGTCCTTGCAGAGCTTTGACCAAGATATCTTTCTTATCATTCTTCTTATCATAGTTACTCTAAGTAGTTTCTTATCTAATATTGAAAAATTTTTGGTCTATATCTACTTGCTCTTCAGATCTTCTAATATCTAGAGTATAGATATACTGAGCAATATTTAGCAGAATCTCATTCATAAATATCATTAGATCTATAATGTCTTGGTTAGTAGCATTGAACTCAGTAGCATGCATTCTCTTTTGAATTCTTATAAAGAAGGCTCTGGGTGATTCTCTAAGATTTATCTTCATTTCTATGATAGATTCTTGAGCCTTGTAGCAGATCTTATTTCCTGCATACTTCTCAATAAGCCAATGGATCATGGCTTTATACTCTGCTAGTCAAGTTGGTACTGCATTGGTGACTGCCCTAAGATTTGAGTTTGACTCATTTCTTGCTTAGGTGAAAATTCCTTTGACTGATTCTCTGAGTTGGGTCTTATAAATAATAATCTTTCTTTTAGGAGAGAGGTTCTTCAGAGCTGCAATTTCTTCAATTCCATCAAGGAATTCTCTTGGGCCTTTTTCTGGGTATTCTGCAAATGTTAGCAATGGGGTGGCCATTTTGTTATCACTATCTTCTGATTCTAGTTCTAGTTCCAATTCTAGTACTGATTCTGATTCTGATTCTGATTCTAATGTTAATTCTGATTCACTTTCTAAATTGTTGCTGGAGTTTGAGACACTTGAATATTCTGAGAATGGTATTGGAGATCTTGGGTGAGGTGGAATAGATCTGAGTATCCTTAAAGAGACTACTCTTTAGTCTTCTTATTCTGTGACAACTGGTAGTAGAGGTTCAATGGGTGAAATTGATAAGACCTCTGTAGAAAATTAGACTTATTTAATAAGGTCTTCAAGTTGTTGTGTAAGCTTATCAAAAACTCTGGTAGGACTGTCTGTATAATCTGGTTGATCTGGTTGATCTAGTAATAAGTCTATTGGTACTGACTGGGAACTTTGTACTGTGCTGACTTTTTGTTGAGATCCTTCTGAAGCTGAATAGTTGGCAAGTCTTGAAGTAATTACTTCTCTTCCTGTCTAAATACTGGTGATGACTAGTTCTTCTATAGTAGTAGAGATTAGTATTATATCAAATATATCAGTTTGACTGTAAGTTCTTATGAGCTGAAAAATCATATTGATTTTGAAATCTTCTCAGTTAAGCCTTATATCTGGCTTAATAAAAGCAAATTACAAGGTTGAAGAATGATGTAGTTTGGCTTGAGCCCTCAGTTACTTTGTCAAAAAGTAACAAAATGTGCTAAGATTCCTTATTGATATTTAGTAGTATAATAGTCAAAGCTGGATATCTGTGAATAGTTCTGGCAATTTCCTTTTTGAGATAGTTCTCCAGATATAGCAGTAATTTATGTATATATAGCAAACAATCTTTATATACATAGTATGACAATCTCCAAAAGTATGTAATTTCTGATAGGATAATCTTAGCATAACAATCTTAGCAGTATTCTGTATGTAGATTTGACAGACAATTTGAATAACTCAGTTTTGATATAGATTCTCTTGAATTGACTCTTCTGGAAATATTAGATAACTTGATAACTTGGGTAACTTAGATGATGCAGATAACTCAAATGACTCAGATGATGTAGATTCTTCCTAAATTAATAGACTTCTGGGAAAATAACTAGAATGATACAGTTTGCAGATTCTTGATAAGTTATATTAAAGACTGACTTCATTTACATAGAGTTATGTTAGAGAGACTGATTCCACTGTGAAGTTATATCAGATAGCCTGGCTTGTAGCAAGATTTCTTATAGTAAACTCTCTGAGAATAGTGGATGATGTAAATTCTTTCTGAATTGGTAGACTTCTTAAATAACTCATGTTCTCTTTAGGCTTATCTGATAAGTAAACTAAAATGTAACAGACTTTTCTTTGTATTGGAAAGTGAACTAGAGTGAAAAATAGCTTACAACTTCTTAGTAATAGCTCATTGATAGGTTTCTCCTCTTAAGTGTAATAGATAATTGGCTTTTGCTTTTGATTTTTAGACTGAGGTTTATTCACTCTTATCTTTGGAATATATTATATAGTTGTGGTTGCTATCTGGTTACTATATTACTAATTATATATTGCTATCTATAGTAAGTATTCCTAGATGATACAGTATACTGGACTGATATAGTATACTGATTTGGTATAGTATACTGACCAGTACAGGTAAACATACTGTTTCTGATATCTCTGGCTAATTATATAGGTTAATATAGTAAAGCAGTCTTGGTTGCTTAGATACTAGATATAATATTTAGTTAATTTATGATTTCAGTAGTATAATTCTACTACTTATTATAATATCTATATCAGATTACTATTTTTTTTATATTTGATAAAATATTGTCTTCTTTTTCCCAAGTAGTATCATACTTAGAGTATCTTTCTATTTTATAAGATAGTATCAGATGAGCTTGACAGCTCATCCAAATTAGCAATTCTTGTGATCCAGAATATAGTCTACTTTATATTTTAGTTACTGATCAATAATTACTAGATCTGAAGATGTTATAATTATTTTTTTAAAGGTGTTTGGAATATATGACTGAAGTTAAGATATATAAAATACTGGGTGAATTTTTTCTAGTATTACCAGGAGGTCTAACTTATATATGATAGATTTATATTTTTCAAAGATCTTAAATAGTCTAATATAGTAAGATCTAAGTTTCTTTTTTAGATCTATATTAGAGTTAGATATCAGATACTAAGTAATACTTATTCTTCTTTTTCATAGGTAACTTCTCTTTAATTTTTATTAACATATACTACTTATATTCTTTGTATCTCTATGAGAGTATTTTATACTCTCTAAATATTGTCTTATATAGTATTAGTGATTTCTTGTATAGTTGGTACTATGGTTTGGGTGGCAACTATAAGAGTTCATAGATATTATCTATGGTTCAGATAGAATGACATTATCTTAATACTTATACTTGAGCTATTATTATATGCAAATTTAGCTAGAGTTAGCTTTTTATCTCAATTATTTTACAAATAGTCATAATAGATACTAAGCATCTGTTTCAGAGTTCAATTAGTTCTTTCTATCTTACTATCTGTTTATAAGTAGTATACTATAGATATTTTCAGTTGTACTCCTAGGCTCTTAAAGAGTACTTGTCAAAGTTACTTATAAATTTTGCATCTCAGTCTGAGATAATTACTGATAGTAGTTCATAAAGGTAAAACATATTGTCAATAAACAACTATATTGTTTCTGATACTGTTGTAGTAGTAGTTATTGTAATAAAGTAGGTCTGCTTACTGAGGTAATCAATAAAGACAATAATTACATCTCTTCTCTTCTTGATTTTTGATAACTAGATAAAATCTATTTCAATATAGTTCTAATTTTAAGTGGAAATTGGTAGTGGCTATAGTGTATTAGCTAGTACCTAGTTGCTAAACTTATATATTTAGCAGATATTACAGGATGCAATATAATTCTTAATATTAGATATTATTTTGAGCCAATAAAAGTCTTAGACAATATACTAGAATATCTTATCAAATTTCATATATCTAGTATAATGAGCAGCATAAATTATACTATCAGAATTATAAAATAACTATATACTATAATAGGTATACTAGATAACCAAGACTACTTTACTGTACTAACTTATATAATTAGTAGTGCTCCAAACGAGTCAATCCGGATGGATTCAAATCAACCATTGTTTTGATTTCCAAATTGGACAATTAAATGTTTACATCAATAACTCGATGAATAATCATCCCAATTTGATGATCATAGTGTCATTTGAAAGCCCTTAATAAGGCCTTTCTAATGATATCAAGAACATTAAAATCGGATTACGCGTTGCCAAGATATTAAGGAAAACATTCTATTTGACAAAATTTCCAAAATCGGCAAATTGAAGAATTTCCAAAATCGGCGATTCAGACGGTTTCCTTCATAACTCAGCAACGCGTGATCGTATTTCAATGTTCTTGGTATCATTAGATAGGCCTTATTAAGGGCTTTCAAATGACACCAAGATCATCAAATTTGGATGATTATTAATTGAGTTATTGATGTAAATATTTAATTATCTAATTTGGAAATCAAAACAATGGTTGATTCGAATCCCATCCGAGTTGATTCGGATGGAATTCAATCCGAATCAATCCGAATCCAATCCGGATTAAATTGACTCGTTAGGAGCACTAATAATTAGCTAGAGATATCAAAAAGAGTATATTTATCTATACTGAACCAGTATACTGTACTGAACCAGTATACTATACCAAACCAGTATACTGTACTGAGCTAGTATACTATATCAAACCAGAATATCTGCTATAAATAGTATTTTATACTTAGCTATATAGTAATCAGATAGTAACTATAATATATAAAATACCCCAGAGATAAGAGTGAATAAACCTCAGTCTGAAATTGAAATCAAAAAGCAAAAGACAAGTCTGCCTATTATACTTCAAGAGATATGTCTGCCAAAAGTCACTTGATTCTAAAGAAATTAGATTGCAATACTTAGGAGAAATATCCACTCTATAGCTATTACTAGGAGATTGTGAGCCTGGTTCTCTTTTTTACTTCAGTCTACTTTCTGATATAAAGAAGAAGAAGTTTGCTACATTTTGGTCTACTTGCTAGATAAGTCTGGAGAATTTGAGAAGTCTTCTATCTTGCTATAAAGCTAGTCTTTTGAAAGAACTTTGTAGTAAAGCCAGTCTCTCTTGATATAACTTCATACAAATAAAGCCAGTCTTTAATGTAACTTTGCTCAGAAAGAATCTATATCATCTAAGTTAATTGAGTTATTTACTAAACTAAGTTATCTAAGTTATCTACCAAACTACTTATTAAGGAATCCTACTAAATTTACCATATTATATCAAGATTGTCTCATCAGATATTACTTACTTTCAGAAATAAGATTGTTATACCAGAAATTACATATAAGGAAATCATTATACTATATAGAAATCACTATACTATATAGAGATTATCATACTAGAAATTACCTACTTTTGAAGAATATTATACTATAAAAAGATTATTTGCTATTATACAAATTGCTACTATATCTAAGAACTATCCCAATAAGGAAATTGATATACAAATTGACCACTGTATTCAGATTTGATTATTATATTACTAAATACCAACTTAAGAAATTATAAAATATTTTATTGTTTTTTAACAAAGTAACTAGAGACTCAAGCCAAACTATATTAATCTCCAATCTTATAATTTGTCTCTATTGAGCCAGTATATTATATTTGGAGGCTCAACTGGAAAGATTTCAAAATTAATATGACTTTTCAGCTCACATGAACCTATAGTTAAACTGGATATATTTGATATAATACTAATCTCTACTATTATAGGAGAATTAGTCATCACTAATATCTAGACAGAAAGAGAAGTAATTATCTCAAGACTTGCCAATTACTCAGTATCAGAAGGATCTCAACCAGAAGTCAGTATAGTACAAAATCTTCAAATAGTATTAATAGACTTACTACTACTGGGAGACTTGACTCAATCTGATAATATAGACAGCTCTACTAGAAATTTTGAAGAGCTTGTATAAGAACTTAAAGACCTTATTGCATAAGCTCAGTTCTCTGTAGAAGTTCCACCAATCTCCCCTATTGAACCATTACTAGGACTAGTAATCACAGAACCAGAAAGATCTAGAATAGCTCTTTCAAGATTACTCAGATCTACTATACCCTACCCAAGATTAGCAATACTATCTTTAGGATATTCAAGTATTCCAAACTCTAGCAATAATTCAGAAAGTGAATCAGAATCTGAATCAGAATCTGAATTAGAACTAGAATCTGAACCAGAAGATAGTGATAATGAAATGGCCACCCCAATGTCAACCTTTACAGGATATCCAGAAGAAGATCCAAGAGAGTTTCTTAATAGAATTGAAGGAATTACAGCTCTGAAGAATCTCTCTACTAAAAGAAAAATTGTCATTTATAAGACCCAACTCAAAGAACCAGTCAGGGGAATTTTCAGCTAAGTAAGAAATAATATATACTTAGACCTCAGGGCAGTTATTCATATAGCAGCAACCTGGGAAGCAGAGTATGAAGCCATAATCCACTGGCTCATTGAAAAGCATATAGGAAATAAGACCTACCACAAAGCTCAGAAATATATTATGGGAATGAATATGAATCTTAGAGAATTATCCAAAGCATTCTTTATAAGAATTTAAAAGAGAATATATATATACAGCTAAGTTCAATATCACCAATTAAGACATTATAGGCCCAATGATCTTTATGAATGAGATTATCTTAAATATTACTTAATATATCTATACCCTAGGCATCAAAAGGCCCAAGGAGCAAGTAGATACAGCTTAAGAATTTTTCAATATCAGATAAGAAACTATCTAGAGTAATTATAATAAGAAGGATAATAAGAAAAATCTCTTAGTCAAGGCCCTGTAAGGACTTCCCTAAGGACAAGAAAGACCCAAAGAGAGAAAGCCAGTCAAAGAATAGAAGAAATAGAGAAATGAAATCCAAGATCTCAATTTCAAGTTAGACTGATTGATTAGATAGATTGAAAAACTCACTATATATAAAAATTAGAGCTACTCATAAGATAATAGAGAATATATACTATGAAGAAATCAGGATTATTCTCTCAAAGATAATAGAAGCTACTAAGAAGAAAGAAGATATTCTGTCTAAGACAGAGCTCAAGTATAATACTTCTACTGTTGACAATTTAGACACTATACTACTGAATATAACAATAGGAGAAGTAACTGAAAAGACTCTGAACTATTAAATTAAAAGAATGAAATTCAGTATAAGAAGACTGAAGCTCACTCTATCAAAGACTTTGAGGAAGAAAGCAATAGTAAAGATTACAGTAACCTAGACCTATATCCAGCCAAAGTTATTACTAAAAAAATAGTCTATCTAATAGAGAAAAAAAAGAGATCCATAGGAAGACTATCTCAAAATACTAACAAGAGAATTATTCTGAAAGAAGATAAAGTATATAAAGAAGAGCAGACGGAAAACAAATAAACTATCCTTAGAGAATGAAAAAATAGAGTAAGAAGAACAAGAGCTTATTCTGAAGGCCAAGAAAAAGTATACTCTGAAGACCATATCCAGAGATATCTATGATGAAGTCTAGGGAGGTGGAGTAGATATGATTTCATGAGAGATAATAGTTTACATCATAAGATAAGACTTTTATTTATTTATTTATTTATTATAATATAAAAACATATAAATTTTGAGCTCAGCTAGCTGTGGCTGGTCTCTTGTCTTATATGGAACTTAAACCTTATTAAAAAGTTAAATAATATTTTTAAGTATCTTTCTCTATACTCTTATAACTATATATGATACTATATAATAAATAATAATTTTATCTTATATATAAATATACTACTTTTTAGTATTATTTATAAACTGAATATCTTTATAAGTGAAAATTACTATTATTTATTCTATAATTTATTATAATAAGTTAAAATTTTAAAGAGAAGTTTATATTAAACTTTAATTATATAGAGTAGATATAATAAAACTATATACTGATAAAATTAATATATTATAGATAATTAAGATAACTATTAGCTCTAAGTTCTAAGTTCTTATAGGGAAGTACTAAGTTCCAATTACCTGTTGTAGTAGTATAGTCCAAGTACTACTTTCAGATTCTTATAAAAGTATTGTACTTGTATCTCAAGTTAATCAGGCTTAGAATTATTAATAAGTCAGGTCTGAGGGTTCTATGATAAGAATACTACTTTATAATATCTTTCTTTTTTTTTTTTTTTTTTTTTTTT
>RBNI01001469.1:0-22298 GCA_003990745.1 Jimgerdemannia flammicorona | reverse complement strand
TGGGTAATACAGACAATATGGGTAGGCAATATGGAAAACATAGGTAATATGGGCAATACAGGCAATATGGGCAATATGGGCAATATGGGCAACATGGGCAATATAGGCAACATGGGCAACACATAGGCAAGATAGGCAAGATAGGTAAGATGGCAAGATAGCAAGATGAGTAATATGAGTAAGATGGGCAAAATGGGCAAAATGAGTAATATGGACAATATGGGCAATATAGGTAACATGGGCAATACAGGTAATATAGGCAATATAGGTAATACAGGCAGGCAAGATGGGCAAGATGGGTAAGATAGACAAGATGGGCAAGATAGGCAAGATAGATAAGACAGGCAAGATGGGCAAGATGGGTAAGACAGGAGATACTAATAGGGGTAGGTCAGATGTACTAGATGCCAAGTACTTGAGGTAGTTGGGGCTCATATCCTATACCCACTCTTGGGTGGGGCAGGCTGAGTAGAAGGATCTAGTTACTCAGGCAGTGAGGTCGCAACTCATACCCTAAAGGTGCAAGGCTGAGTGAGTGTAAAGGTGGGTTGAGATTGGGGTGAAATGAGGCTACTGATGTTATATGAGGATATGTAGCATATTACAGATAGTTAATAAATAAAAAAAAAAAAAAAAAAAAAAAAAAAAGAAGTTATAGCTTATAGTTGACTTTACCAACTTTTTTTTCACTATTTTGTATAGTTCAATTCTTCTTATACACAGCTTCTTGAATAGTTACTATACTAAAGTATCTAGATATAGATAATCTATCTTGAGTATGACTATATCACTAATATTATAGATAGCTTCTCTTTATTTTAAGTTGATATACTTAGTCTAGTAATTCTATACTTCTATGAGAGTATCTATAATAATCTTTCTTTAACCCATCTCTTATCTTTAGATAATTAGAATTAGGGATTCCAGATAGCTGACCATATAGCCAATAGCTGGCTAGGGTAGCTTAGCCTTAAATTTACAACTAATTAGCCAAGTAGCTCAGTCTTAATTTAGTCTGGCCAGCTAGCTAATCTATAAATTTAAGACTGAGCCACTCTGTCTCAGCCTTAAATTTACAGCCAACTGGTCAAGTAATATTTATAGACCTTTTATTTAATTTGGAAAATTTAAATATCAAAATAGTCAAATAAGATCTGACTACTTGACCAACTAGTCAATCTATAAATTTAAGACCAAGCTACTCTGGCCAGCTATTGGCTATATGGCCAGCCATCTGAGATCTCTAATTAGGATATTGTGGGAAAATTACTTAGAGACTTAGTATATAAGTATACTAAGAAGTCTTCAGTATGAGAAAGTATTCACTTAAAAGTAGTTATAGTGGTAATACACTTTCTTATAAGAGACTTATTTTTTGCTATATATATATAATATAATATATCTGGCTCAATGGAGGCAAATTACAAGGTTGGAGGTTGATGTAGTTTTGGTTTAAGCCTCTAGTTACTTTGTTAAAAGCAACAAAATGTTCTAAGATTCCTGAGGTCCTTGGTGTTTAGTGGTATAATAGTTAAAACTGAATGTCTGCAAGTGATTTCCTTATTGAGATGGTTCTCTGGGTATAGCAGCAATTTATATGTGAATGGATTTCCTTCTTGGGTCAACTGGGAATTAGCAGAAATTCATATATAGTATGATCTCTAAAAGTATGCAATTTCTGGGTAATGATTTCTTGTATAGCATGATGATCTTATACATGATGGTCTGATAATTTAGCAGTTCTCTTTCTTGAGTAGTAGGCAATCTCTATGTAGTATGGTAGATTCCTTATACAGAACATTCTGATAATTTGGTAGAAAACTTAATTTGGTATGGATTCTCCTAAATCAGTAGTTTGGGAATAGAAGATAGTATAGATTCTTCTTACTGAGAATTATACTAGTGGCAGATAACTCAATAACTTGGGCTTACTAGAAACAATGAATAACTTAGATGGCATAGATAACTCAGATGACATGGAAACTCAGATGCTACAAATCAGGCTCTTCTAGGAATAATAACTAGGGTAGCATAGATTCTTTCTGAAGCTTTAAATGTGAATGTAGATAACTTGAAAATGGCAGCTTCAACTGGGAATTAACTCAGGTTCTTGGCAAGTTATATCAAAGACTGGCTTTATTTACATAGGGTTATATCATAGACTAGCTCCACTGTGAAGTTGCATCAGAAAGACTGGCTTGTGGTAAGAAAGGTGGCTCTTTTATAAATGTGGTAAATAACTTAGAAACAGTAGTGAAGTTCTTCCTTGAACTTGGCAGCAAACTTCAGGCTTATCTGGTAAGCAAACTAAAAATGTAACAAACTCTTCTTTGTATCAGAAAGTGGACCAGAGTGGAAAGAAATGCTTTGCTTACAATCTCCTAGCAGTGGCTGTAGAGTTTCTCTTAAAGTATAGTAAGCAGACTTGACTTTTGCTTTGGATTCAATTTAGACTGAGGTTTATTTACTCTTGTCTCTGGGGTAATTTATATAGTTGTGATTATTATGGATTACTATGTAGCTAACTATAGATTTGCTACTTATGGCAAGTTGTGCAGGTCCAGCACAAGTGTGTAGGTCCAGCACAGATGTACAGGTCCTGCACAGATATATCTTATCTGGTAGTCTGGCTATTTATATACTTTTCTACAGTAATGGTTGCTGTATCTGGTTACTATATTGTATGTTCATATTATCTGGCTAAGATATAATTCAGGTGGTACATTTTTGGTATATTATATCAGCCCCCACTAAAGGATAGTCTGTCCTCAGACTGTCCTTTAGTCATTATCCCAGTGTGGATAAGCATCTTCTGTATCAATATCTGTTCCATCATCTTCATCATCTATACTATGGTTGCTCCATTCCAAGAGTTCTTCTTTTTCCTCTGGGAATAGAATTTTGATAGCATTGATGATGCTCAGGTAAGTAACTAGGTTCATTCCTCATACATCATACCAGGAGAATTGTGCTTGTATCAGAGCTACAGGGTTTCATTTATAAAGAGTGTAAAGTCTGTCTGCAGCAGTAACATCTCTCCTTGATAGTCCTGTAGTATTTGTGATATATATCTGTTTGGAGACTGGGAGGTTCTGCAACTGTTCTCCAATTACATAATAGGTCTAAAGTTAGTGGACCTGTAGCAATTATCTGGCCAGAACAAGATTCTCTTGATAGATCTGGATCTTCTGGAGAGTATTCCTATTGACTTCCCAGAATTGAAGTAGGGGAACTGGTAGTGATTGAAATGAGCTGAGGATAAGAGTCTGAAGATAGTTGTCAACTCTCTGATTCATAATGTGGAGAAAGGTATATCTTGAGGCAATTGATGTGTACTGGTATCTTCAGGGGTTGTCTATCCATACTTCTTAAATAGATGCTGATTCCTCTAATGTTGTGCATAAGATAAGGTCCTTCTCATTTGGGCTCCAATTTGGTGGTAAAATTTATTTCAATCATACTTCTCCAAACCAGTACTTGATCACCAATCTTGATCATCTGGTCCTTCTGTTTCTAGTTATAGTACTTCTTTTGTCTTTCTTGGGCTTTGGTAATCTGAACTCAGGCCTGATTATGTAACTGTTCTGTCTTCTTGAGGAGGTCTCTGAGGTTCTCATGATCAGTAGTTCTAGTTTTCTTGGCAAACATCATTTCAAATAGCTTTTGTTTAGTGGAGGCAGCAGGGGTGTTCTGAATTTCCCATAGGATCTCAGATAAGTAGAGGTCCCAATTGATAGGATTGACTCAGGCAAGTTCTTTCTTAATGGTCTGGTTCATTCTTTCTGTCATGCTATTGGTCTGAGGGTGATATGATATAGTCTGTTTGAGGTGGATCTTGTGAATTCAGACATAACCTGTAATTATGTTATTGATGAATTCTGGGCCTTAGTTAGAGATGAGTTCTTCTGGGGGTCTATATCTGAGTGTGAGTCCATAGAGAAGGCCTACAATGGTTAAGGCATCTGTGATTTCCATTGGGAAAGCCTCAGGTCACTTGGTCAGATGTTTCACAAATACAAGAATATATTTGGTTCTTCTTAGTGTAACTGGTAGAGGTCTGATTACATCTATTCTCTATCTCTGAAAGATATTGTCTGGTGGTGCAATTGGTTGCAATGGTGCTTGATAGTTCTTCCTTCCTTGGTACTTCTGGCTGGTGTCACATTTCTTGAATATGTTCCAGACTTGTGTTCTGAGGTTGGGCTAATATTGGTATATTGTTTGCAGCTTCCCTTCTATATTTGCCTGTCCTTGGTGGGCTTTCTAATGTTCTTTTTGAATGAGATCTTCTTGTGCCTTAATGGTCTGAGAAGCTTCCTTTAGAGTATAGTTCTTTGGGACACCCATCTTCTGATTTATTGGGGTTGATGGAAAAGTATATCAACATTGTTGTGAGCTTTCTTTGCTTTGTAGATGATAGTGATTTTGTAATTCTAAAGAATAAGGATCCAGTAGGCTAGGATTTCAGTAGGTTCCTTATAGTTAAATAGCTATTTGAGGGCTGCATAGTCTATGATTAGAGTAAATCTTTTTCTAATGAGGTAATGCTTAAACAGAGTGACCACCCATATGACTGCAAGACATTTCAGTTTAGTGCTACCATAGTTCATCTGCTGCTGATTGGTAGCTCTGCTTGCATAAACTATCACATAATGTTATTGATCAGGTCCTTCTTGGGCCAGAACTGCTCTGAGGCCATCTTTAGAAGTATCTGTATATAAGATGAATGGCTTCTGTAGATTGGGGTACATAAGGATTAGTGCTGTAGTCATGCAGTTCTTAAGTTCTTTGAAGGCTTTTTCTTGTGATTCTGTCCATTTGAATGGTACTCCTTTCTTGAGAAGGATTTAGATTGGAGCAGCAATTTGGGTGAAATCCTTGATAAACCTTCTGTAGTAGGATACCAGCATCAGAAATGATAATGTTTTCTTTAGGGTCTTGGGTGCTGGCCAATTGTTGATTTTTTCAGTTTTCTTTGGGTCTGTATGGGTTCCTTCTTTCAAAACTATAAAATCAAGGAATTTGAGTTTCTGTTTCTCAAAGTAGTATTTCTTTACATTCAGTCTCAAGTAGTTCTTATAGGAGAGCTTGAAGAATTCTTCTAGGTAGTGCAGGTGTTCTTTGAAATTTGTTGAGTAGATGTTGGAATTGTCCATATATACAATTAGACAGTGGTAGATCAAGGGAGTATAGACTGAATTCATCATCCTCTGAAAGGTGGGGGGTGTATTGCAAAGTCCAAAAGGCATTCAGAGGTATTCAAACAGTTTTCCTAGAGTAAGGAAGGCTGTCTTTTGAATATCTTTGGAGTCCATGGAGATCTCATAGAATCCTGTGAAGAGGTCCATACTGCTGAAGTATCTGGTATCTTGTAACTGATCCAAAAGGTCATTGATTCTGGATAAAGGATAGACATTCTATTCAGTAACTGAATTGAGTTTTCTGTAATCCACACAAAGTCTCCATCCTCCTTTCTTTGGTACAATAAGTATAGGGCTAGCCCAGGAGCTAGTAGAGGGTCAGATGACTCCATTGTTTAAGAGTTCTTGAATGTGCTCTTTTTCAAATGTTTTCAAGTGATGGGGTATTCTATAGAGTTTCTGCCAGATGGGTGTTGCATTTCCTATATTTATACTGTAGTGATATGATGGGTTGTATGGCAGGTTATCATAATTAGTAGTAAAGATATCTTGATATATGTTGAGAAGTTCTACTAGTTATTGCTGTTGTTGAGATGTCAATTCTTCTCCAATGTTGGTGGAAGGCTTCACTATCTCTGGGGTCGCAGAGGGGCCTTTTCTTTCCTCTGAGATCTTTTGCTATTTCCTAATAAGTTTAGTTCATAAACTTCTCTATAAGTTCAACTAAGAAAAGGCACCAGATGTCCTATGATGGTTCCTTTTGACAAGATGATGGTTTCCCAACTTTGGTTGGTTGCTTGAGAGTGTACTGGATTCATCTTGTTAGGGAATGTGTGTCCCTCTATGTCCAGATATGGGATATTTTTGTTGGCTTTAAAGAAAAGGTTCCTGGGATCGGGTGGTGCAAATATTTCAAAGGTAGTTTGTTCACCAGATTCCAAAATGAGGTTCTTGTGCAGCTTGACTGGTTGGTGATATACTTGTTGGGGAACATTCCTCTTGAGGTAGTTGACTTGAAGGAGATATACTTCCTTCTTATCTGAGCTTCCAAATCCTTTAGCTTGTCTTATTCCTTCAGTCAGTTTAGAAACTTCTTATAGTTGTGGAATCTTGACCTTCATGAAGACTGCTTGGGTGATCTTCTGTTCTCTAATAATTCAGTACCATTCTCCACTGCTATTGTGTAGGATGACCTTGATTTCACCTATATATTCTGGGTCAATGGTTCCTCCTTCTACAGTTATTCCTTGCCTGGTAAGTCCAGACCTTGAGGTTAGTTGGATGTAAGCTCCTTGGGGTGGCTGTATAGCTAATCCAGTTCTGATTATGAAGGTTTTTCCAGGCTTGATAGATTCATCCTCCAGACTGTAAAGATCATATCCTATATCCTCTGGGTGGACTTTGGTCAGAGGTTTGGCCTTGGGATGCAGAAGAGCATACTGGGCAATATCCTTGCTGAGTTTGGGCTGATCTAAGACTGAAGCTCTACTAGCAGAGAGCCTCTAAGCTCTAAGATTGAGGTGTGGCCATCTGGCTTCAGAGAGAGTCTTGGAGATAGTTGATTCCTCTTCTTCCTATAGGGTCTAGGGCTTCTATGAAGTTGGTGGTACCTTCTACTCATCCTTGGTGGGTTGTATGTCTGATGAGAGCTAGGATGTCTTCTTTTAAATTATAGATCTTAAGGGTCCTTCTTCCTGGCTTTTTGGCCTGACTTTTTCAGATTTGGCTTTGGTTATCTCCTCTCTTCAAAGTGTGGATTACAACATTATGACTGAGATGGATCTTCTGATGCCTGCAGTCTTGGCAGTCTGGATGTCTTCCATGGTTGCAATATTCCATTGCTTGAAAATGATGTTCCTGGTTATTGATCTCTTTTTGTTTTGGGAATTGGTACCCATTTTGGTCATAGGTTAGTGGAAGAGTAGACAAGATGTATACTTCTGTCCAGGTGAAGAGGCCTTGTCCTCTGAATCAGCTTTGCAACTTAGTGGTAACTTCTTGGAAGATAGTTGACTATACAACTGTGTTTGGGAGTTCTGGTCTCTGGGGTCTCTATCTCTTCTATTGGTCTAGTAGATGGCACTGATAGCAGTAGTCTTGGAGAGAGTGGAAGACCATTTGGTGTAGACATCTTTCTAGCCAAAAAGCCTTTTCTTGGTGAGTTTCTTTCTTGAGAATAATGGTGATTATACTGGGTTCTTCTCCAATATTCCAAGGGTCATTGTCTTCAGGTAGTGTCCAGTGAGGGTCATCCCAGGGAATAAGTTTGGGAACTTCTTCCTCTTCAGGTACTTCTTGTTCAGAAACTTCTTGGTCGAAAACTTCTTCTTCCTCAGATGATTCTTGTCCCCAAATTGCTTGCACTTCTGTAGCTTCAGCTGCAGGTGTTTCTGGAACATGTCTGTATTTCTTCTTCTTTCTTCTGCACTCTGGGCAGGCTGTGCCAGGTGAATTCCTTATCCTAATGATTTTGGAGGAGTGCTCAGAGCACTTGTGTCTCTTGAGACAGGTGGGGCATTCTTTGGTTTCTCCTGCAATAGCTCTGATGGTAATGGGGATAGTGTTCTTGGCCCACACATTGTCTTCTGGTCTGTCATCTACCAGATTAATTTGGGGATTGAGTCTGGGATCATTTCCATCTTCAGATTCTTCCTCTTCTTCTGTAGTAGATTCTTCACTACTGGCATATTTCTCCTAAATAGTGACCTTCTTCTTCTTCTTTGATTGCTCATAACTGGTCACCTTAACTCTGTACTTCTTGCCTCAGTAGTCAAACTTGAGTACTTGTTGACCAATATCAACAACTACATTCATTTCCTTCATCCAGTTGGTACCAAGAATCATATTATAGATAACAGCTTTGGTGATAACAGCTTTCAGGATGAAGAACTGAATGTGTCCAAGGGAGATAGTGATATTTCATACTTCTCCAAGAGGTTGGGTTCAGGCTCTATCTGCTACTATAATGCTGAGGTTGGATGGTCCATCAATGGGCCATTGGAGGGTGTCCAGAAACTGTTTGGCAATGACACAGATAGCTGCTCCTGTATCTATGAGAATCTTCACCTTTTGTCCTCCAATATCTATATATAAGTAGGTGCTGACATATCTCTCTGTAGTTTGGATAGATGTTGGGGCTGGCTCTTACTGTGGGATGAGAACTCAGCCAGTGCTAGACCTAGTGGTTCTTACTAATTTGTTTTGAACTCTAGCTAGTGTCAGTTGCAGAAACTGCAGAAGGGGGACCTCCATCTTAGCTTCTTGAATCTTCTGCCAGACTTCATTATAGATATCTCTGGGCATGGTCTTCAGGGTGTACTTCTTCTTGGACTTTGGAGCAGCAGGTTCCTGTTCTTCTTATTCCATTTCTTCATCTTCTGGTGGCAACTCATTTGTCTTGGGGACAAAAGGTGAGAGAGTTTGGGGGGGTATTTCTACCTGCTCCTCTTCATGTTCTTCATCTTCTTCTTGGATGATTCTTCTGCTGATATTTCTAGATGGCCTTCCTACAGGTCTCTTCCTTTTCTCTGCTGGGTAGACTGTTTTTCAGATAGTAACCTTGGTAGGGTATAAGTTCAGGTCACTGTAGTCTTTACTGTTACTTATCTCCTTGAAATTTTCAATAGAATGGGCTTCAGTCTTCTTATACTGAGTATCACTTCTTTGGTTTGATGGTTCTGAGTCCCTTTGGTCACTTCTTTTGTTATCACATTCAGTAGTATAGTGTCTGAATTGTCCACAGTAGAAGCATTGGACTTGGGCTCTGTCTTGGACAGAGTATCTTCTTTCTTCTTACTGGTAATTCTTATTATCTCTTAGTGAATAACCTTGGCTCCTCTGTGGTGGGTATCCTTTGTTGTCTTGGTAGCTCTAATTTTCATATGTGGTGAGTTTTTCAATCTGTTCAACCAATTGGTCCAACTTGGAGCTGAGGTCTTGGATTTCACTTCTGTCCTTCTTTCTTTCCTTGGCTGATCTTCTTTCTTCAGATCTTTCTTGTCCTTGAAGGAGTCCTTATAGGGCTTTGACCAGGATGTCTTCTTTATCTTCTTTCTTGTCATAATCACTCCAGGTAGTTCCTTGTCTGATATCAAAGAATCCTTGGACTACATCTACTTGCTCTTTAGATCTTCTAATGCCTAGGGTGCAGACATATTAGGCAATGTTCAGGGGAATTCCATTCATAAAGGTCATTGGACCTATGATGTTCTGGTTAGTGGCATTGAACCTGACAGCATGTATTCTCTTCTGGATTCTTATGAAGAAGGCTCTGGGTGATTCTTTAAGATTCATCTTTATCCCCATGATAGATTCTTGAGCCTTGTGGCAGGGTTCATTTCCTGCATACTTTCCAATGAGCCAGTGGACCATGGCCACATATTTTAGCTTATAAGACATTGCTGCTTATATCTTTCTTGCCAGTTCTGAATTTGGGTCATTTGCTGTTCAGTAAAAAATTCCCCTAGCTGGTTCTCTGAGCTAAGCCTTGTAGATGGTGATTTTTCTTTCATCTGAGAGATTTCTCAGAGCTGCAATTTCTTCAATTCCATCAAGGAATTCTCTGGAGTCTTCCTCTGGATACTCTACAAAGGTTGGCAATAAGGTGGTCATTTTATTATCACTTTCTTCTGATTCTGGTTCTGGTTCAGATTCTGATTCAGATTTGCTTTCTGAGCTATCACTGGGGATGGGGGTGCTTGAGTATTCTGAGGATAGTGTTCTGGACCTTAGACAAAGTAGAATGAGCCTAGGTATTCTTATAGAAGCTACTTCCAATTCTACAAGAGCTTATAGTAAAGGTTCTATTAGTAAAATTGATAGGACTAGTATGGGATATCTGGCTGTAAAATCTCAGGCTTATATAATAAAATCTTCTAGTTTTTGTATAAGTTCTTCAAAATCTCCAACAGGGCCACCTGTGTTGTCTAATTAATCTGGTTGGAGATTTTGAGCTATACTATCTTCTGGTTTTGGTTGGGATCCTTCTGATGCTAGGTAGTTGGCAAGTCTTGATATGATTACTTCTCTTCCTGTCCAGATGCTAGTGATAACTAGTTCTTCTGTAGTGGCAGAGATTGGTATTGTATCAAATATATCCAGTTTGACTGTGGGTTCTTGTGAGCTGAAAAATCATATCAATTTGAAATCTTCCCAGTTGAGCCCCCAAATATAATATGTCTGGCTCAATGGAGACAAATTACAAGGTTGGGGGTTGATGTAGTTTGGCTTGAGTCTCCAGTTACTTTGTTAAAAGCAACAAAATGTTCTAAGATTCCTGAGGTCCTTGGTGTTTAGTGGTATAATAGTCAAAATTAGATATCTGTAAGTGATTTCCTTATTGGGATAGTTCTCTGGATATAGTGGCAATTTGTGTGTAAATGGATTTCCTTCTTAGATCAACTGAGAATTAGCAGAAATTTGTATATAGTGCAATCTCCAAAAGTATGCAATTTCTGGATAACAATTTCTTATATAGTACAATAATCTTATATGTAACAGTTTAGTAATTTAGTGGTTCTCCTTCTTGAGTAGTAGGTGATCTCTGTATAGTACAGCAGGTTCCTTATACAGGACATTCTGATAATTTGGCAGAACTTGATTTGGCATGGATTCTCCTTGGTGGTTTGGGAATAGAAGATAGTGCAGATTCTTCTTACTGGAAATTATACTGATAGTGGATAACTCAATAACTTGGACTCACTGGGAACAACGAATAACTCAAATGGTGTAGATAACTCAGATGATGTAGAAACTCAGATAACATAAATCAGACTCTTCTGGGAATAATAACTTGGGTGGCACAGATTCTTCCTGAATTGGCAGCTTCAACTAGAAATATGGATAACTTGAAAACAGCAGCTTCAACTGGGGTTACATTAAAGACTGGCTTTGTTTGCACAGGGTTATATTGTAGACTAGCTCTACTGTGAAGTTGCATCAGAAAGACTAGCTTGTGGCAAGAAAGGCAACTCTTCTGTAAATGTAGTAAATAACTTGGAAATGGTAGCAAAGTTCTTCCTTGAACTTGGCAGCAAACTTCAGGCTTATTTGGCAAGCAAACCAAAAATATAACAAACTCTTCTTTATATTGGAAAGTGGACCAGAGTAGAAAGGAATGCTTTGCTCACAATCTCCTAGCAGTGGCTGTAGAGTTTCTCTCAAAGTGTGGTAGGCAGACTTGACTTTTGCTTTGAATTCAATTTGGACTGAGGTTTATTCACTTTTGTCTCTGGGGTAATTTATACAGTTGTGGTTGCTATGGGTTACTATGTGGCTAACTATAGATTTGCTACTTATGGTAAGTTGTGCAGATCTAGCACAGATATGCAGGTCCTGTACAGATATACCTTATCTAGTAGTCTGGCTATTTATATACTTTTCCACAGCAATGGTTGCTGTATCTAGTTACTATGCTGTATGTTCACATCATTTGGCTAAGATATAATTCAGGTGGTATGTTTTTGGTGTGTCATAATAGACTAAATTTATCTTGAAATTTAGATTTAATAAGAGTTCTTCTTAAGTCTTTAGAATTTATATACTAGTCTTAGTTATGGCAGAAGTTAGCTAGACTTTTAGAGTTTAGTCAGAAATACTAAAGTTACTTAAGTGTCATTACTAAGACTTAGAAGAATGTATATATATAGAGGAGAGACTTAATTCTTATATCAAGAACTGAACTAAAACTGTTTTATTTTAGAGATATTTATACAAGTTGGTTTGTAATTTCTAGCTAAGTATATATAACTAATTTGGTAACTATAAATGATCTTTATAATTAGAACTTTTATAATCAGAACCTTTATGATTAGGATCTTTGTGATTAGGACCTTTATAATCAGATATTATAGAAATTGCTATAGCACTAGTTACTGAAGATAAGCTGGATATCAATTTGTATTATTTATATTGTTCAGTATATATTATACTTGATTATGATATCATTATCACTGGTCACATGATCACTTATTACTTCTTATCTGTTCACTTATTCTATTATATTCTTTTTCTTTTAAAAATCAATGTCTACATTGATTTGAAAATTGAAAACTAAAAGAGAGATAGTAGTATTCACCTCTTCATCCTCATTACTATTACCTTTCCTTCTAGTAGTAGAAAGAGTAGTTACTGATTCAGTATCAAATATAGAGATCAATAAAGTTAGCAAAAAGTTGTTATATATTATAGAGATTGAGGTAAGAGTTCTCTCTCTAATATAGTTGGGGTCATCCAGATAGGGGATTCACTAGTCATAACTAGAGATATATATTTATATAGATAGTCCTTCAAAAAGATCAGATAGTTCTTAGAGTTATTGGTCAGAGTTGTCATCTAAAATAGAGCTCTAGTAGAGTTCACTATCAGTAACTTAAGAGTGATTCAGAAGTGGACTTCTTTAGCTATCTTGATATCTAGTATATTAACTTTAAAGAAAAAGAGGCTCTGAAAGTTCTTCAGTTATATATAGATGAGGTTAGAGATTGAAAAAGGTATAATTTGATAGACCTTCTTGACTAATCTTTATTCATATCTATATAGAAGAGTCTAGTCTGTAACTTAGTCAATAGTTAGATCTTATACTTATTGAATAAATTAGTATCTAATCTCATATTTATATCAGATTTCTATATAGCTGATAGTAAGGTAGACTTTATCTATAACTTTCTAATAGTTGAGAACATAGTGTTCCATATCCTGGTTAGTAAGATTAAGAGGCTCAGAGTAGCAGTTTCTTCCTTAGATAGTAACCTAAATATATCCAAAGAGATAGTCAACATGACTAAGAAGAGACTGGCTATAGTGAATAGTTTGGTAATAGGTGACAGACATTCTTATATTCTTTTTTTCTTTTTCTTATAGAGAAAAAAAAGAGATAGAAGTTGTAGTATATTTCTGTCTTAGAGATTTATATCTCTTGTGTGACTTCATTGTAGTTATATTTTGTATAATCTATTACTATAAGTAAAGCATATACTAGTTATATAAAAAATATTAAATATCATTAGCTAGAAATTTCTATCTCTGACTTTAAATAGAGAGTTAGTTACTCTGTTAAGATATTATCCTCTAGGTTATAGACTAGAGACTCCAACCCAACCAGATGACTTTCTGTGATCACTAAAAAGTGCTATATTACACTAGTATAGTTGTTGCATATTATACTAATTCATATGGTCTTTTTAGTTTAACTATATATAGAAGATCCAGAAGAGTTCTTTAATAGAATAATCTTTTATTCTATAAGCTAAGTATAATGTTTCTTTTTTCTCAGTATTTGTTATTATTTATATTCTAGATAATTATAATATTTCTTTTTTACTTACTATGTACTCCCAGTCTAAAGATGCAGTTCCTTTCATTACTGAGAAGTGAGTATTTCCATATAGTTCTAAAGAGCTTCATATATATTTTCCAGTACTTCTTTCTTTTTTTAAGTAGTATTATAAGTAGAGTAACCCTTTTACTTGATGAGAAAATACTACTTAACTGTTTTAATATATTTACAGATCTTGTGATCAAGAACTTTCTCAATTTTGAATTTCTCATAATTATTAATTCTAATTAGAGATAGTAGTGAAACTACGTATATACTTAGAGAATGAGTTCTCATAATAGTCTACCAGTTGACTGAAATATTATAGAGAAGTTATAACTTATAGTTAACTTTACTGACTTTTTATACAATTTTGTATGGTTTAATTCTTTTTGCTCACAGCTTAAATAGTTACTAGACTAAGATATCTAGATAAAGGTAGTCTATCCTAAGTATAACTATGTCATCAATATTATTGGAGACTTCTCTTTACTTCAAGTTAACATACTTAGTCTGGTAATCCTGTATCTCTATAAGAGTATATCTGGTCATTTGTGTGAGATCAGATATAGTCTTGACTAAGTTCTAGGCTACAGAAACTACTAATTTTGCTATAGTACTCAGAGTTCTTTTTTTTTATATTTTTTTTTATTTTATAGTTTCTTAGACTTTACTATTTATTACCAGTCTATCAAATATAAATATAGTACTCCCTCCCACTATCCAATCCCCTTAGGGGTCCCTCTCTCTACATTCTTATATGTACTTAAATATCACCTTATCACCCACTATCACAATTCTCCCCCCACTCTGCCTATAAATATTCTCTACCAAATGATACTGATGACCACTCTGCAGTCTCCATCCTAGCCACCAACTCATCAGGACATTCTCCATCAACTCTTCCCACCTTATCAGCTACTCCTCTAAACTCAGATATATCTCATCCTTAAAAAAAAACAGCCAGTGTCTAGCTAGCCTCATCTATATAGCTAAAATCCAACCAACAGTGAGCTACTCATTTCTAAGTACTCAGAGTTCTTATATATTGACTATAGTTCAGAAATAATAGGGTCTTCTTCATAGAAGTTTACTTACTATTATTATAGATAAACTCAGTATAGACCAGATACTTGTTCCAATTATTCTACTTGTAATTACAAAAGATACTGAGTATCTGCTTGAGGGTTCTGTTGGTGTACTCAGTTTGATTATTGATCTGAAAGTAGTAAACAGTAGAGAACTTCAGTTTTGTATTATAGAGAAAAATATCTTTCAAAAGTTACTTGTGAACTTGGTATCTTGGTAAGATACAATAGTGCTAGATATGCTATACAATCTAAATACTTGATTGAGAAAGATTTTGATAATCTCAAGAGCTGTAGTAGTAGTCTTAGTAGGTACAAAATAGACTTATTTACTTAGGTGATCTATAAATACTACTATAGTATACCATCCTACCTTGGTCTTGAGGAGCTAGATGATGAAGTCTATTACAATCTGATTTTAGTAATAGTTAGGGATTGGCAGAGATTATAGAAGTTCTGCTAGTAACTTATTATCTATAATGAAATAAATAGATGAGATGTAATAAATAATCACATGATCTAGCAATGATATCACTATCAAGTATGACATATAATAAATATAATGGACATAACAAATAAGATACAAATGATATGAATAATGTAATAAATAATATTCAGCTTAACCCTAACAACTAGTGCTACAGAAATCACTACAGCAACTGATCATTATCTAACAACAAAGGTCCTGATCACAAAGGTCCTGATCACAAAGGTCTTGATCACAAAGATCCTGATCACAAAGGTCACAATCACAAACCTCATCCATAGTTACCAAATTAGTCACTCATACTTAGTCAGAAATCATAAACTAACTTGTATAAATACCTCTCAGTTTCCATCCAAAATAAAGACAGTTTTAGTTCAGTCCTTAATATAAGAATCAAGTCCTCTTCTATATATACACATTTCTTCTAAGTCTAGTAATGATATCTAAGTGACTCTAGTATTTCTGACTAAACTCTAGAAGCTTAGCTAACTTCTGCCAGAACTGAGACTGATATATAAATAAGCCTTTCTCTAGTAATATTCAGGTTATATAAACTTCTAGCAATACTTATAATATCATTTTTGGAGAATAGATATTAGCAACATAGTGACTAATGAGTATTCTGAGATATATACTGAGCAGGATGACTCTAGTGCATTTGACTGGCAGCATATAGAGAGGAGTTATGGCTTGAGGGGGAGTCTGCTGAACTCTCTTGCAGATAGAAGAGAAGGTGGAAAAAATGGAGCTAGAGCTGATAGGTAGGGGCTCAGGAGGATGAGCTTTACTGATAAGATAAAGGTGAGACATCCATTGACTGAATTAGAGGGTTGACTGAAGAAGAGTAAGGAGACAGTGAGAGCTACAGGGCCTAGTAGAGCAGTCTATAGTAGTGAGAGCAGTAGAGCTGGAGAAGTAGTAACTGGGAAGAGTAGAACTGCTGATAGCAAGGAGACTACCAATCTGAAAAAAATTCAAATATGATGGTTGATGGTAGATCTGAGCAGTGGGTGGGCATAAGGCCTAGAGACTTGGCAGATAATATAATAGATCTGGTGGCAGTACTATTACTCAAGAAATAAAGGTCAGAATTTGCTATCATGTTGTATTTCTGAGGCTTAGTGATAATGATGAGGATGATTCTAGGGCTTCTGGCCTAAGAGGTGAAAGAGACAGCTTGGTGAAATTTTTGAAGAATTTGGAAAGAGTAAAGATGGGTTTCAAGATAGAGGATGTGCTGCTGAGAGTGATAGAGAAGGGAGTAGTAGTGGGGGGGGTGGCAATTTTCATAACTCAGTACTTGCACTAGGACTTCCAAGTGATATAGTTGATAGTAGTGGATATACCTATAATATTGAAGGAGATAGCCAGAGGGTTGATTATAGAGGCTGTTTAGGAGTATAGAGATATCATAAATATTGAATTTCAGATCTGAGAAGGTATAGAGTTCTGGACAAAGGATGTAGATATCAGAGTGTGACTGGTAGACAAGGAGAATACAGAGAAAGTAAGAGACTGACCAGTAGTCCTCAAATAGAGATCTGTAGAGTGTAAGGTCTTGAGAGTGAAAGGGATATTAGAGGAAGAAGAGAACTTGCTAGAGGTATTAGAGGATCTGACTGGAGCTATTGAGAGGAGGAAATTGGCCTGAAAAGAGTTTGAGACTAAGATAATAGTAGAGATCATGAATGGCAAGAAGGTATGACTAGATTGGGTAGTCTGAGAGAGGATACAGAAGAGGTGAATTCAGAGCAGGCCTTTCACTAGTACCATTCGGGTGACACAAGACTCAGACAATACTTTCAACAATGTCTTCAAGTATTGGTGCTATTAATATAGCAAGCAACATACATTCTGGTGAGTGTATTGAGTAGGGGGGCCCCAGTGCCTTTGACTGGCAACATGTGGGGGGAGGTCAAGGTATTGGTATTGGCATGCCGAGTGCTTCGATGAGGGGACACAGGGCCAGGAGTGGTGGCAGAGGAGGTGTAAGGCCACATGGGGGAGGAAGGATGACCTTTGCAGACAAAGTCAGGATGGGAAAGCAGGCGACTGGGCTAGATTGCTGGCTGGAACTGGGGAAGGTGACTGCTACCACAAGTTACAAGGAGGCCTCTCCTCTGGGGAGACAGCGTAGTGGGGCTGGAGGTGTAGTGGCTGAGGTGGTGACTGCTGATGGCAGTGTGACGGGCAATCTGGAAAAAAATCCAGATATGATGGCTGATGGGGGACCTGGACAGAGGAGCGGCGTGAGACCTGGAGACCTGGCGGATGGTATAACAGGCCTAGTGGCAGCCCTGTTACTCAAGAAATCAAGATCAGAATTCGCTATCACATTGTGCTTCCATGGCTTGGCAGTGATGGCAAAGATGGTGCTGGGGCTGTTGGCGAGTAAGGTGAAAGGTGCCGCCTCAGTTAAGTTCTTGAAGAAGTTAGAGGCAGTCAAGGTGGAGTTTGAAGAGGAGGGTTTGCTACTGGAGGCAGTAGAGAAGGGTGTGGTAGTTGGAGGGATTTCGGTGCCAATGGTAAGGTGTATACATTAGAATCCCCAAGTAGTTCATCTGGTAATTGCAGACTTGCCAATGGTGAAGAAGGAGGAGGTGAGGAGGCTGGTCATGGATGTGGTGAAGGAGTACAGTGAGGTGGTCAACATTGGGTTCAGGGTATGGGAGGGGACTGAGCTCAGGACAGGAGATGTGGACATCCGGCTGAGGCTGTTTGGGATGGAGAACACTAGGAAGGCTAGGGACTGACCGGTGACACTGAAGTGGGGCCCAGTGGAGTGCAAGGTTTCGAGGGTAAAGGGTCAGAGGAAGAAGAGGAGGACTTGCTGGAGGCACTTGAGGACCTAGTGGGGGCTGTGGAGAGGAGGCAAAGGGCTTGGAGGGCTTATGAGGCTAGGATGGTAGTGGAGGTGATCGAGGGTAGAAAGGTGCGAATGGACAAGGTGCTCTGGGAGAAGGCAAAGGGGAGACAGCTGCAGAAGGATTTACTGGCCAGTTTGGATGGGAGACAAAGGGCCAGAGCTATGGAGGAGGACACTGGAGCGAGTGCTAGCATCTGGGCGAAGGCTGGGCAGCAAGGGAGGAAGACGAAGGAGAGTGGGGGACAGGGGCTGGAGGAGGTGGTAGTGGACACGGCAATGGTGGATGATAATCAGATTCAGTATGATATTCCTGAGGTGGGAGAGGGGGAGTTGGAGGATGTGTCAGAGGATGGTTGGGATGAGTCTGTGTGGACTGAGGAGAGGAAGGAGGGAGAGGCGGATTTGGTGCAGGCAGCAGAGGTAGTTGGGGGAGAGAAGTGACTGTTGAGGGTACTGCAAAATGTGGCAGCCAAGGAACTGGGAGAGATTGACTTCCGGGTGATCAGTGAGGAATTCTGGGGGCAAGTGCTGTGAGGGGAGGAGGTCATGAGGAAGTTGAGAGATAAGATGATGGCAGCTCTTCTGGAGGCAGAGGAGTATGAGGTCACCAAGGCAAGGGAGGCAATGCTTTTGGGTATTACTAATGAAAGGGCAGCATATCTGTGGGGGCCACGGAAAGGACTGGAAAAGTGGCAGGTGGTGTGCAAGGAGCACTGGGCATCAATGGAGATAGTGGATGGTGAGGACTGTGCAGAATTATTGGCAGCTCTAGACGAACAGCAAAATGTAGAAGATGAGATTGCAGCAGAACAGAACCTGGACCTGGCTGGAGAGGAAGTGAGCATGGAATTGTAGATGTGGAGATATCAATACTCTCAAATATTTCACTATAAATAGTACAACCAACATTTTTTCTTTGAACATCAATGGGCTGAGAGGGACTGGGAGGCAATGTATGATTTTTGGATGGCTGAAGAAACTGGAGGTGGATCTCTTTTTACTTCAAGATATACGGTGTGAGGGAGAGGAAGATGAACTGGAATGGACAAGAGAGTGGGGTGAGGAGGTAGTTTGGCAGGGTAAAGTGGGAATCCTGGTTAGGAAGAGAAAAGGGAACATTGTGGACACTGGACATTAGGGTAGTAGATTAGTGTGGGGGACATGGCGGAGGCCTGGATGGAACTCAATTGTGGTGGGATCTTGTTACTGCCTGGCTGAGAGAGGGACTCAAGTGGCATGGATTGATGATCTGTGGGATTCTGGGCTCTTGGTTGAGGCTGGGGTAGATTGTCTGGGGGGTGATTTTAATATGGTATGGGAGAGTAGACTGGACAGAACTGATGGAGGACGGGGTATGACAGGAAGGAGTGGGGGATTGGAGGACTGGGAAGAGGTGGAAAAACTCAGCTCACTGGTGGACGCCATGCAACTTTGGGATGGGGATCAACGTCTATATACCCACTGGGTGGGAGGACTTAGTACTAGAATTGATTGGGTTCTGACTGCTGAGTGTTGGGGCAATACAGTTTGGGAGACGATGGAGGTTGAGTGGTGCCCTTGGTCAGATCACTGGGGTATTCAGGGAGGTGGGAGGTTTGGAGGGAGCAGAGAGGGGCCAGGACATTGGCATCTGAACTCTTTGCTGCTGGATGAGATGGACCTATGGAATGCATGGGTGGTCAAGGTACGATCCAAGGTTAATGATTGGAGGTGAGCCAGGATGAGGATTGGAGATAGGTGGCAAAGACTGAAATCCAAAGCTCAGAGGTACTGGGGGGAAGTGGGGAAGGAGCAAGGTGCTCAGCAGAGGAGACAAGTCTGATGAGCATCTAGGAGACTAGAAAGACTACTTCTAAATTGGGCTGAGTTACTAGAGGAGGAGGAGGTATTGGATTGGAAGGCTAAGTGGGCTAAGCTGGAAGTAGTGGAACTGCAGGATTTGTTGAGGAAGGAGGAAGCAGTGCAGGCTCAGGCTATGGTAGCAAGGCTACAGTGGCAGAGATTGGAAGAAGGAGAAAGGCCCACAAGGTTTTTGTCCCATCTCCTCCATGCTAGGGGAGCAAGGCACTGGTGGGAAGGAGTTCTTAACAATGAGGGAGAGATGGTATTAGGTGTGCAGGGGATCCTTGGCCAGCTGAGCACCCACTGGAGTAACCTCTGGAGTGAAGAGGAGGGAGGGGAGGTGGTACAGGACATTGAGTGGTATCTGGAAGAGTGGCACCCAAACCCTGCAGCAGGGTTGGGGGATCTTGGCCAATCAGTTTTGGGAGAGAAGATCCTTCGAGTTCTGGCATCAACAACCCTGGGAATAGTGCCTGGGGAGGATGGTTTGCCTTGGGACTTTTGGAAACATATAGCATCTATAGAGGAGGCTCTGGAGGAGATATCGCTAATGTGTGATGCAGTCATCAGTACCAGGGAGTGGATTGGAGGGTAGCAGTTGGGGCTGGTATCTCTGCTGTACAAGGACAAAGGGCATAAGGAGGACTGGAAGAATTAGAGGCCAATTATACTGCTGGATATGGACTGCAAGCTAGTCATCAAAATCCTGGTGGTGAGGTTACAGGGTGTGACCCAACAGGTGCTAGGGAAGGAGCAGCAAGGCTTTGTTGAGGGCCACCTGATCCGAGATAGCATGGCATGAGTTCATGGTGTCATTGAAGGTGCTAGGGCTGCAGGGATGGATGGCCACTTGGTCTTCCTGGACCAGGAGAAGGCCTATGATAGGGTTTAGAGAGTATGGTTAGAGAAGGTACTGGAGTGCATTGGGGTATCAGTGGGCATATGTCGGTCACTTATTGGATTACTGGAAGGGAGTAGGGCTGTGATTCTGGCAAATGGCCACAGGGGGGCTTCTTTTCCCTTGGGGAGGGGGGTGCCGCAGGGGGATCTGCTATCACCTATTCTTTATGCCTTCACCCTGGAGCCATTGTTGGATTGGATCCAGCGCAGAGTTGGTGGACTGAATATCTTGGGTGTCAATTGGAAGGTGGGGGCCTTTGCAGATGATATGGTAATTGGGTTGGGTTCAGTGGCAGATGTGGCTATGTTCAAGGAGACAGTTGAGTGATATGAGAGATGCTCTGGGGTGAAACTCAACTGGCACAAGTGTGAGACAATGGTCCTTGGGGAAGGAGTCATAGGGGGGGATGTCATTGGAACAATTGTCCTGGCTGGAGGAGTGGTATGGTACTTGGGTATCTATTTCTCAGTGTATGGCTCTTTACTTCCCAAGGAGTGGTGGGAGTGCAAGCTGGAAGAATGGGGGAAGGTACTGACGAGTTGGGGTGGTAGATAGGTGTCAATGGCGGGAAGAGTAACTGTTCTGAATGTATATTAGATGCCGAAGCTTTGGTATCTGGGCTACCATTTGGACTTCCCTAAGTGGGTGGTTAAAAGACTTCTCAAGATGGCCCATTCTTGGCTCTGGGCTGGACACTGGAGTCAGATTGGTTGGGAGGTACTAGCACTTCCTGTGGATCATGGAGAACTTGGCCTGGTGGATTTTCCCAAGAGGCTACTCTGCTTGAGGGCATGGTGGATGAAGAGGGCCAGTGAGTTGAGAGGAGGAGAATAGATGCCCCTTATACAGCATTTGTGGGAGGTGAGGGTGTCGCCATAGGGTGGCTCAGGTGATCTACTGTCCTTGGTGGCCTTGGATGGTAGCCAGAGGATGTGATACAAAGGATTCTGGTTGGGAGTGGTAGATGGAGCCCATCACATTGGGATCCATTGGCAAGGTACTGAAGGGGATGAGGACTGGGGTCCAGAGATGTGGAGGTGGGACAGGCTCTTGTTGGGAGAGAATCTGGTTGAGAACTTCTGCTTAGAGGAGGGTATGGAGGAGTGCCTTAGGGGTCTGGGGCAGGACCTTTGGCCAGAGACCTGGCAAGGGGCTGGGATCAGAGAGGGATGGGACTGGGCAGGTATCTGATCTTGGATCAAGGTTGTGTCAAGATGGCTCCTGCCAAAATTCTGGGTAGCATGGTGGAGGTTGTTGCATCGAAATGTGATGCTAAACTTTAGGACTGGTCATCTGGTGGATGGCAGGGTCTTTGATTGTGAGGAGTGTCATAATGTAGGGCAGGAGGGCGGGGTGGTGCAGACTCCTGAACATTGGCTGGGGGTAGTGCTCCTAACGAGTCAATTTAATCCAGATTGGATTCGGATTGATTCGGATTGAATCCCATCCAGATCAACTCGGATGGGATTTGAATCCCATCCGGATGGATTCGAATTGGATTCGAATCGGATTCGAATCGGATTCGAATCAACCATTGTTTTGATTTCCAAATTAGACAATTAAATGTTTACATCAATAACTTGATGAATAATCATCCAAATTTGATGATCTTGGTGTCATTTGAAAGCCCTTAATAAGGCCTTTCTAATGATACCAAGA
>RBNI01001468.1:0-22299 GCA_003990745.1 Jimgerdemannia flammicorona | reverse complement strand
CCCCCCTCCAGAAGAGGGCAGATAAGCAGGCTGCTAAAGCCACTGTATTGCAAACTGACCTATAGCCAAAGGAGGCAACTCCTGCAGCTATGCCTTTGGTCAACAAGTCTGTACCCCCTAAAAAGAGCAAGGCCAAGGCCCCTGAACTGGTGCCTCAGACCTCACCTATAGATTTAAGGTCTATCTCTATCCCCTGCTTTGAGCTCTACTTCCAAATCTTATACTGCTGCCACCTAGAAGGTCTCTATCAAGAATAGAATCCAGACCTACCCCAAGCTAGAGAGGGCCACTGCTGTAGCTATTCTCTCATCTATGATCTGAAAGCCAATTTCTCAATTATTTTCAATTGAGAAGAATAATAGACTGCAGTATATTTATTTTGATAAGTTTGCCCATTTGAAGATTTGACAGATCAGAAAGAACTTATATAATATCTATATTATATTGTTAAAGATTCTCAATATATATATATTTTGGTATTAACTATTAAATTTCTATTATACTTTGATTATATTATGATATTCCAAAAGAAGATAAAAGTACTTGGGTTCTCAGGACTCTTGGCCTAAGACTTCACTCTCTCTTATAATATAAATGCCATGAAAGCTGTAAAAACATAAGTACTTCAGTCTTTCCATACTTGGGTCTGATAGCTGTCTAGTAATACTACTATATGTTGGGATGGCAACTCAATATATCAGCATGTGATTGATGATTTCATCAGTCTGACATCATCGATCTATAATGCATGAAATATGCATCCTATACAAGTTCAATAAAATGCCCTCTTTCCGAACAAAGGTTATGAGCCCTGCTAGCATTAAGCAGCTATAGAATATATATCTCATAAATATATACTACACTATATATGCTAGAAATGTCAGAAGAACAACCTAGCAACATAAGCAATAGTGGCAATATGCCAATCACCAGCATTCCAGTGACAGGAGCAGTCCCCATCGTAAGTGTAAACACAGCCAAGAGGTCTATCCTGATCTTCAATGGGAAAGACTATATCATTTGGGTGTTCCATATGATGAATCTCCTTGACGAATGCAGCTTGGCAGAGTATACGACGCCATAAGCACAGATTCAAGACTATGACCCACAAACAATTGCCGAGCATTATGCAAAATCACATTCACATTGTCAAACTCGCAAATGAAGCTCGTAATGCATACCAATACAGCCAACAAAGCATGGGAAGCCCTATGCAATCATTATGTGCAAGCATCAGCATCGAATTGATTCCACCTGAAATCTCAACTATTCAATCTTCGAATGAAGCCCAAGCAAAGTATCCGGGAATATGCCAATCATGTTGACAATCTGGTAAATCAAGTAAATTCCCTCAGCATATCTGCGGATTGCATTGGCAATGAAGAGAAGGTCATAGCACTCACAAAAGGACTCCCAGATGCATATAATGTTGTTGTCACAGCCATGTATAAGAGCGGCACTCTCATGGACTACACCCATATGTTAACAAGCCTCACAAATGAGGAAATGCGCCAAGGAAACGGTGCCAACGATGATGATGAAAAGGCATTCTATGGGTTCTGCAGACATGGCAATGCCAAACGTGGTCAACAAGGTTGACAAACCCAGACCCAAGCTCAACAACACGATAATAGCCAGTCCAACCAATCAACCAAGTATGATGGTTACTGTGAATATTGTGGCAAGTATGGACATAGGAAACACCAGTGCTATTACTGAGAAAATGAAAATAAGCATGGAAGCCAGCATGGAAGCCAGCGTTGGCAATGTGGGAGCAATGGTAGATATCGAGGGAAGTGTGGAAATACAAACACTACTAAAACTGATAAAAGGGGCAACCTATTCTTTGCGTAAGCTGCCAACTCCAATTCCAGTAATTATACTGCTAAATCCACCAACTCGCCATCTATGGACCCCAGTCAGCGAAACACTTTTGAGCAGATGAAAAGTGGCAATGACATCAGTAATGAATCTGTCAATGCAGCTGATGATAACGATATCTAGCTGATGGATTCTGGAGTCACACAATACATGACACCACACAGGGAATGATTCTCTATATATGAGCCTTTCGAGCACCCTGTACCTATCAAGTTAGGAGACAACAATGTCATCTACACTCAAGAAAAGGGAAATATCAACATGAATCTCCACGGCAATGTCATAAAACCCGCCAGTATCTTTGCAGATGTACTATATGCCTCAGACATAGGAAAGAACCTCTTTTCGATGGGAAAGATGATGTCCCACAGTAACAAAGAAATACATATACATCCAAAGGGTATAACAGTATATGATCTGTATGATAATAAACTGATGACAGCCTCGAAATGAGGCAATCTCTATATGATCAATGGCATACCGAATGGCGTGAAAGCCTCCGCATACATGACAACAATAACTAAGTTCGACATATGCAACACGTGGCATCAATGCTTAGGACATATCAGCAAAACAAGCCTTGAAAGGATGATCCGAAATGACTCCGTGAGTAGATTGCCAACAAATATACACCCCCAAACTGATTGTTTCTGAGAGGATTGCATGGCAAACAAAGCCTCCCAGCTATCATTCAAAGAACAACTAAGGTGTATATCCAGGATCCTCGACCTCATGCATACAGATATATGTGGCCTGATGTGTATGCCATTGCACTCCAGCAAGAGGTATTTTCTCACATTTATCAACGATTATACGTATAAAGTATATATATATCTCCTATTGGCAAAGAGCAAAGCCTTGGATAAATTCAAGGAATTCAAAGCAAGTGCTGAGAATGAGACTGGACATAGAATATGCACTATATGATCAGATAATAGACGCGAATATATCAATAATGCATTCAGGCAATTCTTGATGAAATATGGTATCACCCATCAAATGACAGCTCCATATATATCTCAGCAGAATGACATGGCCGGGCAATTTAACCATACAGCTATAGAAATGGTGCATACAATGATCAATGCTGCCGGACTATTGTATTCCTATTGGGCCAAAGCCATAAACACTGCAGTGTATATACACAATCGATGCATATCTCAATTACTAAGCAAAGAAGCCGGCAACAATAAGCATTCCAGGGACAATGATCTCACCTCTGAAGAGTTATAGAGCAGATCCAAATGCGATGTATCCCATCTAGATATATTTGGATCTGAGACATACATCTTTGACAAAAGCAATGCTGTCTGGGATAAGTTTGAACCCAAGGCGAGGAAGCACATATTTCTTGGGTATTCTGGCAAAGCATATAGGCTATGGGATCCAAGCAAGTGGCGTATAGTCATCTCGCATAATGTACAGTTCAAAGAAAAAGAGTTGGAGACCTACATGGAAGTACCGGTCAAAACCTCTACATCAACCTCTGCATCCCAGCTAGTGCAAATGCAGCAACTGTCATCCACCTCTCCAGTGATCAATCTAAATTATTTTCAACCACTATATGTATCTGAGCCTGAGCCACGAGTAACAGAGATCAAAGATGAAGATGACAGTGAATCCTCCAATGATGAGAGATCCTTTTCGAAGGGTAAAAAGTGCTCTAATATTCGGCATGAAACCCACTCAGAATTAGGGAGTTATTGGGACATGCCAGCAAGCCGGAGACAACATAAGGACCATGTGAGCTACGTGGAAGCATATGAATACATGTATATCATGACATCTTCCAGCAAGCCAAACACATACAATGAGGCTATACAATATACTGACAATAAGCAATGGAAACAAGTCATAGAGAAGGAATACAATTTGCTCATCCAGAATGAAACATGGGATCTAGTACCTCTTCTGCCAAACTGTCAAGCAATTGGATCAAGATGGGTGTATAAGCTAAAGTGTAATGCCAAAGGAAATGTAGAGCGGTATAAAGCTCACTTCATCACTAAGGGTTATTCGTAGGACTATGGTATAGACTATGACAAAACCTTTTTGCCCATATTCAAGCTTACTTCGCTTAGAATACTCCTTGCAATTGGCATGCTATATGACCTAGAAATCCACCAGATGGACATTAAGACAGCCTTCCTGAATAGTGATATGGACACTGAACTATATGTTTGCCAATCACAAGGATATAAACTATACAACAACCAGAATGGCAAGCTTGTATGCTGATTATGTAAAGGATTATACAGCATTAAACAAGCGGTGTGCCTATGGAATAAAAGGATTGATAAACATCTCCTTGACAACAGATTCAAATATTGCAAGGCAGACAATTGCATATATGTCCAATACTATGACAATGGCATAGTGTTTATTGGCATATAGGTTGATGATATCATCATCATAACCAGCAAGAATAGGCTTAATGGAGTAAAAGAAACTTTATACTGCGAATTCAAGATGACTAACATGGGTGATGCATCCTTCCTTTTGGGAATATCCATCGTGTGTAACAGGAATGCGCATACCATACACCTCTTACAAGCAACATATGCTCAAACTATCCTCAAACGCTTCAATATGAGTGAATGAAAGCCTGTCAGCACTCCTATGGAGACTTCCGTAAAATTAAGGAAGCCCGATGACAACACTACACCTGCTGACAACATCCCCTATCGACAAGCGGTCAGTTCTCTTATATACCTCATGCTTGGAATGAGACCCAACATATCCTATGCCATCAACAAGGCAGCGCAGTACTCATCCTACTATGATAACCCGCATTGGAGCACCATTAAGAGAATTTTCAGATATCTTAAGAGTACAGTATACTATATGCTCACTCTCGGTGGCTGATTAAGTGGGAGTAATGGCAAGAGCAATAACATCTGGCTATCTGGCACATATGGTGCTGATTGGATAGGTAATTTAGATGACCACCAATCTATGACTGGATATCTCTTTCACATTGATGGCAAAGGATCTGTCATTTTATGGCAAACATACAAGTAGAGTTCCATGGCAACATTGCCAATGCAGGTGGAGTACCAGGCACTGTCATTGGCAACAAAGGAAGCCATTTGGCTCTGTAAGCTTTTAAAGGAACTCAGATTCCCTCAGGAATGCACTACACTATACCAGGACAACCAGTCTATGATTGCACTCGCAAAGAACTCAATACACCATAACAGAATGAAACATATCGATATACAGCACCATTTCGTTTGTGAATGCATAGGCAATGGTGCTATATACTTGGAATATATTCCCACAGAGTATATGATTGCAGACTCATTGACCAAAGCCCTTCCAAGGCCAAAGTTCGAGCTATGTACTAAAGGAATGGGTCTTATGAGCCTTATGCTAACATCTGGTTGATCACAGGACACTTTTCAGGCTGTTAAAAGCCTCGCACCACATTCCATATCTACATATATTGGTTACATCCCTCATCTACAAGTAGATAACATTACTTGCATTTCTGCAAATATTTCGGGTATTTCGGAACACTTTTCAACCCACAAAAATTCAGTATTTTGGGTTACATGCAGTTTTTTTTTTTTTTTCTCTCTTACATATATACATATCTCATTGAATGGTAGTGTTGGGATGGCAACTCGATATATCAGCATGTGATTGATGATTTCATCAGTCTGAGATCATCGATCTGTAATGTATGAAATATACATCCTATACAAGTTCAATAAAACACCCTCTTTCCTAACTCTATAAAGAGACCTGAGGTATAAAACTTCTATTGGAGTAGATTATAGAACTTAATTTTAACCTTCTCTTTCTTATATTCTTATTAACCAGTTCCACTTTTAAGGTAGGTGATATCATTGCTATAATGGGTGAGATGATAATAAATCTTGAGATAGAAGCCTCTACTTTAGATATATTAGTATTAATATGTCTGGTTACTAATAAGAGTTAGGTTTCTCAATATATACAGGCTAACTCAGAATAAGTTTAGTATACTCAGTTGGTTGATTAGTTCAGCCCTCAACAATTTTTTCATTTATAAAATATATTATATTTCAATATATCTATCTCTGCTCCTTCATATATATATCTTCTCTACTCTCTTTATATAGAGTTGTGTATTACCAAAATTGTAAGTACACAACATTTAAGCCACCCCAATCACATGTCACCCTCCAAATAAATCTGGAAATCATATGGAAGATTACAAAGCTGAGTCCAACTGAAGTTATAGAGTACAAAGCTAAGTCAACTCAAAGTTACAGAATATAAGAAATTATATAAATAGAATCTTACTAATCAGGACTGAATGCATATATACTGAGTACTCAGTTATATTGAAACAGAGAACTACAACAAACCAAACAAATAACCACAACTCTTGAACATATATACAACCATAACCACTGAGATCTACAACTGCATCTATACTGACATTTGGAATACTATTGTCAACCAAGCCACACCTCTCCTACCTCTCATGAATATCTATAGCCTAGCACCTCTCTACTTCATGAAAATTCAATAGAATACCCCAAACATACTCAGTAAAGCTCACTGTATTAGACAAATCTCAAGCTATTATCAGATCAGCTGCCTCCTGGAAGATATAATCAAACACTACTATGATATAGATATTACTTAGATATTCCAACACTAGAAACTCATTACTCACAAATACTGAGAGCTCTTCTATGAGTATAGCATCTTTATTCCCCACCTCCAAGTTACTATCACTGAAATGATTACCACTCAGTCCTATGGTGAAATCGATGACATGGTATAAAAACTCAATCATAAGTATATTGAGTATGTTCAAACTACAGACAGAACCTTCCTACACTCTGATGATCATATCCTGCAAATTCCTCAAGTTGGATATGCCATGAAGAATATCTATGATATAATCTAGTTTTATAATGACAAAGCAGAGATAATGATCCCTCTAATGCTGATATGACCTCTAGCTAAGGATCTCTCCCAGCTCTGATTACTCTGCCAATCTTGCTGATAAACTTATAACAGTTCATAACCATCTACAAGACCTATTGAGATAATGATCACTGGTATAAGTACCAATCTGTATTTATACCTAACTACTTCAACTACAATGAAGAGACCAGAGAACATAATCTATACCTTTAGACAACTCTTGAGATTGAACTGACAACCTCACCATCTGAGTATACATGATATGAAGAATAGCTACTAGCTTACTACAATTTAGTAACATATAGTGTCTTAACTTATAGAAGGTATACAGATAGTAAATCTGATGAAAGTAAAGATAATTGTAAGGGTTACTTTTTAGAGTAACCATTACATAGTTCTGGAAGGGTTTTCTGGAAGTTCTGGATATTCTGGAAGACTGTTTTCTTATAGTCAAGATCAATTTCATATGGAGTACATCCTCTATTCTTATTGATTTCAAGATTGGGTTGACGTCTCAACTAAAGTCCCTTTTTGGACTAGTTCTGGATGTTCAGGATTTTCTGTATTTCAGGAAGTTCAAGAAACTAAGACCAGCTTAGTTGAATTGGCGTATCGCTGCAGACAATACCCAATTAGGAAATTTCGTGACAGGGTTAGGAGTAGGACCTAATGGAGAGCGGATTTTACTTAAGAGTGGTTTGTGGGTTATTAAATAGGTTTATTCACTATTCATGATATTGCTATACTAGGAGTAGTTGTGTGAAGGGATATTGTGGGGAAGTGCTCAGAAGTTGTGTTCGGATTGTTCAGGTCTGTTCAAGTCTGAGATTCTGAGGTCTGGGGGAGGGGGTATTTATACTAGTGAGGGGCTATCTGGACTATGCTAGATATGGATGTAGCACTAAGTGCTTTGCTGAGTCGGAATACAGTCATGTAGTACAAGTGTGATCTGACATATCAAGAGATCATCTGACTGCTGAGTCAGTTCACAGTCACATTGTACAAGGTTAATCTAACTATACTATGACTGCTAATCTATTTATAGGTTTAGGCACTGTCTGGGTAGTCTTCGATGATATCACCATCGATTGCATCATCTCTGAAGAAGTAGTTGTCTAGGAAGAGTGGTTCGCAGATTACTTCTCCTTGTTCGCTGAGGTAATAATACATTGGGACTTCATCTCCATCCCACAGGATAGCATCATCTGTCTTGTATACTGGATAAGGTGTTGGTGGGCGAAGGAGGGGTGTACTGTCTTCGCTTCATCTTCGTCAAAGTTGATTATATCATAGACGTCCTTCATAGCATATCCAACTTGGGGCATTTGCAGGATGTGGTCATCAGGGTGTGAGAAGGTTCTGTCAGTAGTCTGAACGTATTCGAGATACTTGTGGTTGAGTTCTTGTATCATGTCATCGATTTGGCCATAGGACAGAGTAGCAACCATTTTGCTGGTAGTAACTCGGAGATGGGGAATAAAGGTGCTGTACTCATAGAAGAGTTCTCAGTGTTTGCGGGTGATGAGCTTCTGGTGTTGAGACATCTGGGTGATGTTTGTATCATGGTGATGTTCGACCATATCTTCCAAGAGGCGGCTGATCTGGTAGTAGCTTGAGATTTGTCCAATCTAGTGGGCCTCGTAAAGCATGTTCAGGGCATTCTATCAGGCTTCCACGAAGTAGAGGGGTGCAAGGCTATGGATATTCATGAGGGGTAGAGGGGGTGTGGCTCAGTTGACAATGGCATTCCAAATGTCAGCATGGATGCGGTTGTAGATCTCGGTGGTCATGTTTGTGTGTTTGGAAGTTGTAGTTTGTTATTTGTTTTGGTTCTCTGTTGCGACACATCTCGGGGCTTGGTATATATGCATCTGTTCTTGATTGGTAAGATTCCGTTTGTGTGAACCTTGTATTCTATGACTTTATATTGACTCAGCTTTATGTGCTGTGACTTCTGTTTGACTCAGCTTTGTGATCACACAGGTGATTTCCAGATTTGTTCAGAGGTCGCGTGCAATTTCAGTAGCTTGTTAAGAGGGTGATGTGTGATTTCTGTGGCTTGGAGGTTGTGCGCTTACAACTCTCCCCTTCTTAGCTTTTGACGTCCTTGTCGAGGCCGTCTAATTTTGTTCTAGTGTTGTTACACCGTTTGGGAGGTCAAAAGTCCAGTAAAGTCCATTTTTTCAGAAAGTGGTATACTCATAGTATAGTTGCCTAATGCATTGGATTCACATATTAAAGGGTCGTATGTTTGATGCCGTGCGCCAGAAGTGATTCTGATGTCATTCACTGCTGGAGAATTTCCTCTAAGGAATCTTCTTAAATGTCTACGCCTTGTTTCCCACCAGTGGTATGGGGAGAATAGGCTGGCTTTCAGTTTTGCTATTTTTCCAGAGGGTCAGTATTCTTTTGTTCTGTCTTACTGAGCTCTTGATTAGGTTCGTGATAATTATAATATTCAGGAGGGTAATATATGTTATGTACTGATAGGTGCAGGGGTATTCAGATTTCAGTTGTTTAAGGAATCGTATTCCTGAACTAAGTCAGTAGCATTCTGAAGATTGGTCTTGGGTTCCCATATTGCATCATGGATCAGATAACCTTTCTATTTAATGAGGTACTCAGGGTGGTTCTTGTGGCCACATCTGTTGAGGATTTGTTCAACTTTGTATTCTTCCTGGTCATTAATAATGATAGGTGCAGGTGGTTTTGTAGTTCAGTTCAGGAATAGTTCATCATCATTGTCATTATATCGCTTGAGACATTGGACATTGAAGACTGGGTGAATCTTAATGGTGTCTGGTAGTGCCAATTTGTAGGAGGTTGGAGAGACTTGTGAAATGACTTCAAATGGTCCAATGAACTTGCTGTTCAGCTTTGTAGATGCTCTGTGCTTGAGATTGTCAACTCGGTATCCTTGGATGTCTAATAGAACTTTTTCTCCAATATTGAAGGTTTCTTCTTGGCGATGTTGGTTACCATACTGTGACTGTTGTTCTTGAGCTCACGATAAATTCTCAATTGCGATCTGGCTTAGATTACACATTCAGAGTAAGAATTCTTCAACAGCTTCAACTGTAGAGGGTTCTTCAGTAGTTTGGATGAGTGTCAGAGGAGTGTTTGGGTTTTGTCCAGTGTTGGCAAAGAATGGGGTCATTCCAAGAGAGACTTGCTTGCTGTTGTTATAGGCAAACTCGACTGCAGTGAGGTGTTCATGCCAATCATCTTGTCTGTAAGAGACATAGTTTCTTAGCATTTGTTCCAGAGTTCAGTTCATTCTTTCAGTTTGGCCATCAGTTTTGGAGTGAAAGGCTATAGATAGTGCAAGTTTTGTTCCAAGGTGCACATGGAGGGCTTTCCAAAAATGGCTGGTGAATTTCGGGTCTCGGTCACAAATAATGATCTTAGGGAGACCATGATAGCAGAAGATATTGTCAAACAAGAGTGTAGCTATGTCTGGTGCTGTTGCAGTGGTGGTAGTTGGTACAAAGTAAGCTTGTTTGCTGAGATAGTCCACAAAGACAACAATTGTATCTTTCCCATTCTTGGTTCGGAGTAGTTGTACAATGAAGTCTATAGAGACTTGTTCCCAATTAGCAGATGGTACTGGGATAGGGTGGAGTAGGCCAGGTTTTGCTAGTGTTGAGGATTTGTTCCATTGGCAGGCATCACAGGAAGTGATGTAGATCTTTTAGCTGATCTGTCATGCAGGGCCAATAGAAGTTTTGGGAGATAACTTTGTAGCATTTATCAAATCCTAAATGTCCAGTTGTAGGGGCATTGTGACATTCGAATAGGATAGTCCTTCAGAGGTCTTGGTTGTTTGGAACATACAGTCTGTCTTTGTAGTAGATAGCATTGTCCTTGAGTCGGTATTGATTGTATCGGGTATGCTTGTTAGCATTATCACTGTTCAGGATTTCTTGGAGTACTTGAGCTTTCTTATCATCAGCACATGCTGAGATAATTTGTTCCATGATGGAGTTTGTAACCAGGGTGAGAGTTTGGATAACTTCTTCAATGAGTGGTCTGGAGATTGCATCGGCAACAATGTTTTCCTTGCCAGGGCAGTACTGGATTTCATAGTCAAAGTTGGTGAGGACTTTCATCCATCTGGCTTGCTTTCAAGAAAGGGTAGCCTGGGTCTTGATGTTGACTATTGACTTGTGGTCAGTCAATACAGTGAAGTGTGCTCCTTCTAGGTATGGTCGCCATTTGATCAGAGTGTCTACAATAGCTAACATTTCTTTCTCATGAGTTGCATAGTTGATTTCGGCATCATTGAACTTGCGGGAGTGATAGGCCACAGGGTGTCCTTCTTGCATGAGTACTGCTCCAAGGGCTAGGTCAGAGGCATTAGTGGTAACTTCATATGGTAGAGCAGGATTTGCTGCTTGAAGTACTGGAGTGGTTATCAAGACATCTTTCAATGCTTGAAAGGCTGTATCTTGTTCGGGTCCCCAATTTACAAGATTGTTGAAGTCCTTCTCTTGTTTTGTGGTCCAGGGCTGTTCTTCTTTCTTGCTATGCTTGGTCATTTGAGTAAGAGCAGTGGTGATTTTGGCGAAGTTGGCAACAAATCATCTGTAATAGTTTGCTAATTCCAGGAATGACTGGAGGTCTTTCAGCTTCTTGGGTCTGGGCCATTCTTTGATTTCAGAGATTTTGCTGGGGTCTACTTTGATTCCATTTGGTGTGATGATGTATCCAAGAAACTGAATTTCTTTCAGGAGAAATTCGCATTTGCTAAGTTTTGTGAAGAGTTGGTTTTCTCGGAGTTTCAGTAGTACTAGTTCAAGGTGTTCGAGATGTTCCTCCAGGGTTTTGCTGAAGACTAGGATGTCATCAATGTAGACAACAACGAATTTGTCCATGTATGGATGTAGAATGGTATTCATCAGTGTCTGGAAGGTTGCAGGAGCATTAGTTAAGCCAAAGGGCATAACTAGGAATTCAAAATGTCCATAGCGGGTTTGGAAGGCTGTCTTGTAAATGTCTTCTTCTTTCATAGCAATCTGCCAGTAACCATTTCACAGGTCAAAAGAACTCATGAATTGTGGGTTGGTAAGCCTATCAAATATTTCATCGATTCTAGGTAGTGGGCAACAGTTCTTGATGGTCTGTTCATTGAGGTCGCAGTAATCAATGCACATTCGCAGGTCTCCTCCTTTCTTTACAACAAAGAGGACTAGTGCACCATAAGGTGATACACTGGGTCTGATGAATCCTTGTTCTAGGAGTTCGTCAATTTCTTTCTTGAGTATATCAATTTCTCTTGGAGACATGTGGTAGATTGACTTGAAGGCTGGCTTGGCATCTGGAATAGTCTTGATGGCATGGTCCACTGCTCGTTTGGGAGGTAGGCCTTTTGGGAGTTTCTTTGGGAATATGTCTCAGAATTTCTAGAGTAGTGGTCTGACATGGCTGTCAACTTTAGAAAAGTCTTCTTCAGAGTTCTCGGGTTCTCCTTTGGATGGACAGATGGAGATAGCAAAGAGAGGGCATTTCTTGGCTAATTTCTTGAGTTGTAGCTTGTTGATGTGAGTGATCTTTGGTCCAGGGTCACTAGAGTTGAGTGGGTCTTTTTCGCCTTGCAGTTTGAAGTTGTGGCATCCTTTCTTGATGGTCAGAGAATGGTTTACCTAATTGATCATGGGGTTCTCTTGTTTTAACCATGGAGTTCCAAGGATGATTTCATTGTCAGGGAGTAGTACAATTTGAAAGGTAACATGTACTCGATAGTTACCAATTCGGAAGGGTAGATTGCGGACTTCCTTGCTAATGACATGTGAGGTTCCATCAGCTGTGGCAACTGATTGAGTTTGTTGTACTGGAGAGGTGAAGACCTTGAGTCTGTTGGCTGTTTCTTCATTGATGAAGTTGCCTGAGGCACTACTGTCTATCATAATCTTGACAGGTGCTTGATTGACAAAAGCTTTAAGTGTAAGCAGTTTGTCTGATCCAATGGTAATAATTTCAGTTATTGGAGCTTTCCTTCTGTTGGTTCTTCTTTGAGCCAGTTCGATGACATAAGAGAAGCAATCATCAATCATTCAGAAAGAGAACATTCCAATGCCATGGGGGCATCGGCCACTTGGTACATATCCGTCTTCAATTTTCTTGTAGAATTGTTCTTCTTTGTTTGTGGTAGATTGGGCTGGGGCCTTGTTTGATGAACCGAATCCTTTGGATCCTCGGATGGTGGGTAGTAGTTCAGGGACTTCCTTGACTGTCAGGTTTGACTCAATTTTTTTGAATAGTATCTGGGCAATGCAGAATCCAATTGGAATCTTGAAGGGTGTCCAACTGTGGTTTCGGATGAGGACAATAATTTCACCTGTATAATCTTCATCAATGATCCTCCTTCTACTGAGAGTCCTTTCAAAGCTAGGCTGCTGCAACAGCATATTCTTCCAACATGTCTTTCAGGAATTTGGATACTGATTCCTTTGTAGACTTGCTTGAATTCTTGGTTAGAGACTGTAGCTTCTTCGGCTGTATACAGGTCATATCCAGCTGCTTTTTGACTTCCTTTGGTTGGGGCCTTAGCAGTTTGTCTTAACTTGACAAAGTCTAGTGTTCTGGTGGTCAGATTGTTGAGGTGGTGCAGAGTGGTAACAGTTGCTCATGTTGCTGTTTGGGGTTTTCGGTTAGGGCAGGTAATGGCCATGTGTCCTGTCTTTCGGCAATAGAAGCATGCTCCGCTTCTTCTAAGTTCATTCCTTTCGCCTTCAGTGAGTTTCTTGAAGGTACTCGGCTGCATGGGTTCATGATTTCTGGGTGTCCATGAAGTGGATGTTGAGGGAGCTCGGGATGCTTTACGCTTGAGTTCTTCTTTCTTGGTCCAAGTCTTTTCCTTGTTGTTGAATTGTCTTCAGGGCAGAATTGGTCCAGCTGTTAAGATTCGCTTGACCATGGTCTTGATTCTTGCCAGGCACCATTGTTGGTGGTCACAACCAACTGGGCGTCCTTGTTCTCGGATTTTTCTAGTAAGCCATTCAGGCAGGGCATCAAATAAATGGTCTGCTCTTGTACCATTTTGTGCTTCATCATTGGCAATATATCCTAGGCCAACAGTGTTCAGGAGTGACTCAAGTTTTGTACAGAAGGTTTCGAATTCCTCCTTGCCATGTACATCAAATTTGAGGTTGTGCAGTTTTACTTGGAATTCAGCGATCATGGTTTCGCTGTGATATTGAGCAATCATGAGTTGTTTAAGTCCAGGGGCTACAGGATGGGCTCCATATCCTGGGGCATTGTTTGCTGCATTCTGAGCCACTACTGCAGGTCGGGTGTCCCATGTAAGGGGTTTTCAGGAAGGGTTCGCCACCATTCTTCAGCAGGTCCTCAGAAGAATGTAACAACTCAGCGGACATAGGCTGTAGTGGTAGCAAACAGTTGTTCCAGAGTGTGGTCTTGATTGTTTGTCAGAACACGATCAGCAACTCGTTCATTGGTCTATTGATTGGTTTCAAAGTTGGTGTCAACTACATTAATGAAGCTTTGAACTTCTTGTGCAGTACCATTGAAGGTAGGTAGACTCAGATTTTTTGTAGGTCGGGTCTGTTTGGCTAAGGCAGTAATGGTTGCTGCCATTATGGCTACCTGGGCTGTGAGGTCTAGAATCTATTGGTTTGCCATTTTGTTTACTGGAGGTGGTTGGACTGCTGATAGTAGTGTTACTGGTACTACTTGAGGTACTGGTGCAGAGTGTGATGGGGTTCTTTGGGTCTGTGTAAGTTGCTGGAGTAATAGTTGTGGGTCTGGAGTAAGGGCTTGATAGATAGCTGTCTGTTGCTGTGTAGGTGTATTCTGTCCTAATAGAGGTACATCTCCTTTGGTGGTGTATCCGGGATTGAATACACTGAGATACTCCTCCTCTTCTTCGGTTTGGTCCCCGTGTACTTGGGTTTGCTCGGTATCAAAATAGACAGAATCAGTTGTATATCTGATTTCAGATGGACTTAATTCAAAGTCAAGTTCTGGTTCAGTATTGGTTTCAGATTCAGGTAGGGCTGTAGCAGGGCCTGCTTCAGGTTTGGGATCAGGTAGTTGATGAAGGGTTTCTCTTGCTTCTTCCTTAAGAATATGGCAGGCCTTACTGTTCTGGAATCGATAGTATAACACGGTCCTGGTCCTGGTATGGTGAAAGTTGGTAGAGTTGAGCCACTTGGTTACAGAGGCTTGGGCTTCATGAGGAACTAAGACTAGAAAGATAGCTGCTGATTGTCCTAGGTCACTCAGATTTGTAGAGCTGACAGAACTCTTGTTGAGAAGAGTAAAGAAGGCTTCTATAAGACCTTCTTCATCTTGACTTGCTGGATGTAGTGCAAGGAGTTCGGTGAATAGGGTTTCACCTATTTGCTGGTTTAATCAGAGTACTTCTTTCTTAGAATGAAGTTTGTCCCACTTGTTGCAGGTGTGGAGGTCAAATTGTTCTTGTACATTAGGTTCAATTCTCTCCAGATTGTCAGATGGTTCAGGATAAATTCCAGTTCAGAGGTTGGGCTTTATACTAACTTGTAGGAATTCGCAGAAGAGTTTGTAGTGGGGTGAGGAAGTTTCTTGAAGTGGAATTGGATTGTAAACTACTGCTACCAAGTTGTAAGAGGGTTGCTTTTTAGGGTAACCATTATGTAGTTCTGGAAGGGTTTTCTGGAAGTTCTGGATATTCTGGAAGACCGTTTTCTTATGGTTAAGATCAATTTCGTATAGAGTATGTCCTCTATGCTTATTGATTTCAAGATCAGGTTGACGTCTCAACCAAAGTCCCTTCTTGGACTAGTTCTGGATGTTCAGGATTTTCTGTATTTCAGGAAGTTCAAGAAACTAAGACCAGCTTAGTTGAATTAGCATATCACTGCAGACAATACCCAATTAGGAAATTTCGTGATGGGGTTAGGAGTAGGACCTAACGGGGAGCAGATTTTACTTAAGAGTGGTTTGTGGGTTATTAAATAGGTTTATTCACTATTCATGATATTGCTATACTAGGAGTAGTTGTGTGAAGGGATATTGTGGGGAAGTGCTCAGAAGTTGTGTTCGGATTGTTCAGGTCTGTTCAAGTCTGAAATTCTGAGGTCTGGGGGAGGGGGTATTTATACTAGTGAGGGGCTATCTGGACTATACTAGATATGGATGTAGCACTAAGTGCTTTGCTGAGTCGGAATGCAGTCACATAGTACAAGTGTGATCTGACATGTCAAGAGATCGTCTGACTGCTGAGTCAGTTCACAGTCACATTGTATAAGGCTAATCTAACTATACTATGACTGCTAATCTATTTATAGGTTTAGGCGCTGTCTGGGTAGTCTTTGATGACATCACCATCGATTGCATCATCTCTGAAGAAGTAGTGGTCTAGGAAGAGTGGTTCGCAGATTACTTCTCCTTATTTGCTGAGGTAATAATACATTGGGACTTCATCTCCATCCCACAGGATAGCATCGTCTGTCTTGTATGCTGGATAAGGTGTTGGTGGGCAAAGGAGAGGTGTACTGTCTTCGCTTCATCTTTGTCAAAGTTGATTATATCATAGACATCCTTCATAGCGTATCCAACTTGGGGCATTTGCAGGATGTAGTCATCAGGGTGCGGGAAGGTTCTGTTGATAGTCTGAACATATTCAAGATACTTGTGGTTGAGTTCTTGTATCATGTCATCAATTTGGCTGTACGACAGGGTAGCAACCATTTCGCTGGTAGTAACTCGGAGACGGGGAATAAAGGTGCTGTACTCATAGAAGAGTTCTCGGTGTTTGCGGACGATGAGCTTCTGGTGTTGAGACATCTGGGTGATGTTTATATCATGGTGGTATTCGACCATGTCTTCCAAGAGGCAGCCGATTTGGTAGTAGCTTGAGATTTGTCCAATCTGGTGGGCCTCATTAAGCATGTTCAGGGCATTCCATCAGGCTTCCATGAAGTAGAGGGGTGCGAGGCTATGGATATTCATGAGGGGCAGAGGGGGTGTGGCTCGGTTGACAATGGCATTCCAAATGTCAGTGGAGATGCAGTTGTAGATCTCGGTGGTCATGTTTGTATATTTGGAAGTTGTGATTTGTTATTTGTTTTGGTTCTCTGTTGCGACGCGTCTCGGGGCTTGGTATATATGCATCTGTTCTTGATTGGTAAGATTCTGTTTGTGTGAACCTTGTGTTTCATGACTTGGTATTGACTCAGCTTTGTGTGCTGTGACTTCTGTTTGACTTAGCTTTGTGATCACACAGGTGATTTCCAGATTTATTTAGAGGTTGCGTGTGATTTCAGTGGCTTGTTAAGAGGGTGACGTGTGATTTCTGTAGCTTAGAGGTTGTGCACTTACAATAATGTACCTCTCTTTCACCCACCAACTCTATACTTGACATACAAGACAATGATATTCTTTGAGATAGTAATATAGTTCTAATATATTATTACCAGAGTGAACATAGAGAAGTAATCCAAGAACCACTCTTTCTAGATGACTACTTCATCAGAGATAATGTCATTGATGGAAATATCATTGAAGACTACTGAGATAGTATCTAAATCTATAGATAGCTTAGTAGTTATTAGTATAGTTAGATTAGCTCTATATAATATAACTACATACTGACTCAGTAGTCAGACAATCTCTTGATATATCAGTTTATACTTATACTATATAACTGCATTCTAACTCAGCAAGATACTAAGTGCTACATCCATATTTAGCAAAGTCTAGATAGCCCTCCATTGGTATAAATACCCCCTCTTCCAGACCTCAGAATCTCAGGCTTAAATAATCTGAATATATAAGAACTCCTGAACACTTCTCTACAATATTCCTTCATACACTACTTCTAGTATAGCAATATCATGAATAGTGAATAAACCTATTTAATAACCTATAAACCATACTTAAGTAAATCTGCACCCTATTAGATCCCACTTCTAACCATGTTAGAAAAATTCCTAATTGGGTATTGTCTGCAGTGATATGTCAATTCAACTAAGCTGGTCTTAGTTTCTTGAACTTTCTGAAATATGCAAAATCCTGAATATTTAAAACAAGTCTGAAAAAGGACTTTGATTGAGATATCAATCTGATCTTGAAATTAATAAGCATAGAGGATGTACTCTATATGAAATTGATCTTGATCTAAAGAAAACAGTCTTTCAGAATATCCAGAACTCCTAGAAAACTCTTCCAGAACTATATTATGGTACTTTTATAAGTAACCCTCTTACAAAAATAGTTGTCTCATAGTTCTTATATTAAACTATTTTATTCTACTTATTTCTGAGTTCTCTACAGACTCCTTCTATATTTAGCTCATATTTCAGAGTCTGGTATTAGTCAGAGTATTTATCTCTCTTTCTTCTCCTATGGGTGGTTTCTGTAATCTTATATCTGATTCCTTCAAGAGCAAGGTTTTGTTGATTAGTAACATCAATATATACTTTAGTACTTACTTTTATGATATTACCTCTAGTTCTCAGAATTAGATAGATATTTTTAGTGTTTCTATATTAATGTAATTATTGAACCACTTGACTCTGATCACTGGTTCTATCTTTTTTTTTTTTTTTTTTTTAATAGAATCAGTCCTTGCAGATTTTAATTAGAAGAAAACCTAGACTATATAGGCCAAAACCCTCTCCCACTCTCTCCTGAGTACTATCCCTTTATTGTTCTTAGACTATAGAGAGAACTAGAAGTTTTACCATCTCAGTTATATATGTTGAAAATGCTGACTCTTACTGTATAAAGTCTATTTGCCAGGACTGGATCATCAGTCTAAGACTATGAGAGAATATCTATATATTAGATTTAGTGATATCAGAACTGAACAATATAATCTCTCTGACCTTAAATATACTAAAAGTAGAATAGATTCATGATACATAAGTAAAGAACTTATATACAAGGTCTTCTCAAAAAGACTAACATATAGACTAAGGTCTAAAAAGTTCTCTATTCTACTCTCCAAGCTTACAAGTCTTGATTATATTACTCTATCAGCTCCTGGTTTCCATTGAGTACTATCAAATGAGAAATATCCTACTCTTCAAGCCTATAGGCCTCAATTGTATTACTATATTAGCTCTTAGTTCTGGTTAGATATAGTCAGAATATCAGCTACTATACTACTCTACTGTCTATCAGTCAATCAAAAGACTCTACTGAAATAATATCTACTCTAACCCTAATAACTATCTCTATTCTAAGACCTAACTACATCATTATTATTACTCTTTCTCTTAACTATAATGGCCATCTCTCCTCTTATCCCAACACTATCTAAAAGAAGTTACTTATATCAGAACCATACTTATCAGAAAGCTTACCAAAGCTCAGAGGGTCCTACAATAGATACTGATAATCTATAGATAATCTATATTGATATTTGATGCTCATATACTATAAAAATATTTATTGATAATAATAAAAGAAAGAAGGTACTGTATTAAACTATATATATTCCAAATATAATAAGAGAAACAGAACTATGAAAATATAGAGAAAACATCAATCTGATACTAATAAAAAGGCAACTCATCACTATTGCCTCTCTCTCATTACTTTGCAATAGATATAATAAACCAACCAGAGGTAGAGAGAAAATAAAATATAAAAAAGAACTTCAAAATCTTATAACAGTATAATAGTAGAGAAAGGAGTAGTTCTCAATATTACTACATCTCTCTCTATATATCTCTCTTATATTTCACTCTTTCTATAACTACTGACTACTCTTTTCTTCTTACCATCTTCTCCTCTTCTCTTTCTTTCCAGTTATCATCTTGGCTGATATCTGTCAATTCTCTATAAAGTATCTCTCTAGTCCTGTCATTCAAGCTTATATTCAGAATTCTTCAGATATTAGTTGTAATATTATTGTCATTCTATTTATACTATATCCTCTGGCTTTTACTCAGTAGAAGATTGTTAAAGCTTGTAGATTTCCTTACTCTCCTTTGATCTCTGGTCTATTGTCTATCTATAAAGATATTCTGGACTTATATAATGCTAGAGAAATCAGAACAGTACTATTCCTATATCAGGACCTTCTTTATAGTATATCTTTAATCTCTAATACTATTTGTGATTTTAAGTGAGTATATAACTCAACTTTCCATATTTCTCTTCAGTCTTACTCCCTTGCTATCTCTATGTTTAATGTTATAGTTGCTTACTTTTCTACAGTCTAATGCCCCCTAATAATTTTAAAGATATCTTCTCTCTCAGTAGAGGCCCTTGGGCTATAGTTTTAGTTTGACCTATCTATAGAGAGAGCTATCTATAGCTACTCCCTCATAAAGATCTATGAGACTGACTCTTTATATATTTAGATTCCTTAGGTGATAGTGAGTGAGAAGAATACTCTCTATAGTCTGTTAAAAATCTTACTTTTTTCTTTCAGTTATATATAGTATCAGGACTCACTCTCTACTACTAAAATACTGCTATTAATTTTCTAATTCCTCAGAAGGAGCAGTTATATACTATTGATGATTTTTACCCTATTACTCTTTCTGAGATATTTTACCAACTCTTTGAGTACTGTTTGAAAGGCTACATCAAGAGCCAAAGTTATCTAACAGAAATATTATACTGCTAAGATAGCTTCTGAACCCACTTCTTATCTCTCTCTCATATCTTTCTCTTGTACAAAATATGAGCAAAGAGATAGAGCTATCATATCTTTTTGGACCTTTGACAGGTATATAATTGAGTTCTCTTTAAGCTTATTCTTTCTCAGCTTGAGATATAAGATACTAATATATGTAGCTCTCTTTAGTATTATGTATAGTCTTTTTAATTACTATTCTTATTGTAGTTATTAATAGCCTCATCACTCCTCTAGTCTATACTGAGTGTGATCTCTTTCAGAACTCTTATAATATTACTGAGAGATAGAGAATAGTTGACTTCTGTATTGTAAAGAGAGGTGATTTTATTGAAGTTGTATAGGTTACATATTTCTCTACATTACTGATGAATGATATAAATCTGATGGAATGATGTAAGGTCACATGCTGGTATATTGATTTGCCATCCCAACACTCTTAATGAGATTAATGAGATATATAATCCAAAAAAAAAAAAAAAAAAAAAAAAAAAAAAAAAACCCAAAAAAAAAAAAAAAAAAAAAAAAAAAAAAAAAAAAACTCGCAATCTTTGAAGTTGTAAACGGCCGCACTACCTTTTTCCACAAGGTTTGGGCACAAGAATATATCATCCAATGAAAAGCCTGAAGCGCAGGAGTTGTTTGCGACCTAACCAATCGCGCGATTTTATCCCACCTTGGCCCCAAATAATTAGAAGGATCCGATACCATTGTGGTAACTAGTGTTAGCGGATGTTCCGCTGGGTAACACAGTGGAGCTACGTCCACCATCACGCGTCGCGGATGTTCGCGGGGTAGGTAACCGAGGTAACACAGTGGAGGAGATAACAGGGTGAGCTATTTTTATGTGGTCATAGCTTTATAGCTTTAAAGGAGGACGCCTTCAGTCTCACATAAGGTCACAACAGCAATGCTTAGTAAACAATTTACTCTAAAACAAAACTCCAACGCCTTCGTCCATCCCAGCCTACCATCAACATGGGTAATAAATCTTCTCGTCGGTCCCGCACACCCCCTGAAAATGAGGAGACGTACGATGTGTTCATAGTGCGCTTCATCCAGATAATCCACGACCGCATCCTGGTGAAGAACCGAAGACGCTGGAGCAACGTCGTAGTGCTGGACTTGCGGTTCCGGAACTCAGAACCGGAGAGGCTGGTGGCGGCCACGGCGAAGGGTCCCGCGGACAGGAAGAATCGAAAGGAGCTGCTGAAGAAGCTCAAATCCGCAGAGCGTAACGCCTGTGCCCGCGTGAACTGGGTAACCTTCTGGGACTTCCTCGAGGGGCGCAATGAACAGAGAGAGGAGGAGTTCGAAAAATTCAAATTGGATCTCGTGACAGGGGTAAATAGAGGTCGGCTTAGTGTAGACATCATTACAAAAGCGAATCCTTCGGTGTACTGGGCTTCGAAGGACCCTGACATGCGCTTGATCCGCTTTCAGCTTCAGTTTCACGATTTCGAATAGGCAGACATTTTATGATTATATGTAAATTGTATTGTACGAATGCTATACTGAGTGCATGACAAGCCTGCATTTTATTCGGAATGATTAATTTTAGACATAATTCTATTTCGAGAGTTATAGGATTTGTCAGGTACATGTCATAATTAAGTATATCAAATAGCAGGACACTGTTTAAACATTGGGGTTTTGGGCATGCACTTTTGGTCATTAGCATATGGCTGAGTTCCCCCTGGTGGTAGGGAGAGTATGGTGTGCAGAATGAGGTGTGGGCCAATATAGGCCCTGCTGTGCCTGGCATGGTTGAGCTGCTGGACAATAGTTAACCTAGGTTAATAGGGAAGCAGTGCTTGATGGGTGGTGGGGGAGGGTTTTGGCCTATATAGTCTAGGTTCTCTTCCAATAAAAATCTGCAGGACTTTGAGTCCATTAAA